>JAANYP010007206.1:0-75008 GCA_020465985.1 Centrapalus pauciflorus
GCTTAACTTTAGTAAAGAAAAATTCAATTTTAGTAAAAAAGTGTCTTAGATTTTTCGGGTTTGAACCCAAAAACCAAACCGTTTTCGAAAAACCAAAAACCAAAAAACCCACGGGTGTAAACCGAAAAACCGGTAATCCAAACCGGAAAACCGAAAACCTGAAACCGGGAAAAACCGAAACCGAACGGTTTCTCCATTTCAAAAACCGGAATTTTCGGTTTGGGTTCGGTTTCGGCCAAAAACCGAACCGAACCGCCCCATGCTCACCCCTATTATGTAACGCCAGTATTTTTCATACAAATATTAAAATACGACAATTAACTGATTATCCTTTAATAATTGTTAGAAATGAATTTGATCTTTGATATATGCAACTATTACTTCAAGTAAACACCCAATATTTATGGAATAATACTTAAAAAATAATAATGAAACCAAACTAAACGTGAATTTTCGTTGGAAATTGAAGGACCCAAAGTACATTGCAATTTTTTTTATATGATAGTTGTTGTACTTAGGTTGACTTTATGACACTGAAATTCCATCCTTTTGGAACCAATATCTCCTACAACCTTCATTCTCCTCTTGACCCCATGCATTATTTCCCTTTATTTAGCCAACTCTTCATTTTCTTTAGAGGACACAAACGAAAATTCAAGTTCATGATAAACAATTAGAAAACCTTGGAGTTCTTGAGAGGAGTTTGAAACTAGAGCCACCATCTTCATTTTCATCTTCAAGATTTGTCACCTTCATTTTTTTGAGGTATGAACTTGAAACCCACTTTCCCGTCACCTTTTTGATTTCCATGCCAAGAAAATAATTTACGAGCCCTAAATCTGACATATCAAATTCAGATTCATATTGAAACACCCATTTTAACTTAATACAATAATAATGGGGTTGCAGTAAATTAATTATAATTAGCATAGTTTTTAAAGAAAATTGGGCATGACCCGTTCGCACGGAGTCAATATCCCTGTTTGGTTATAAACCATGATTTGGAATGTAAAGTAATTTACAAGATAATTCTAAATAGTTACAACAACTATCATCCATCAAAGACATTAGGTGTCTATATGTACACATCTAAGTGTGTTGGTAGACAGACTACCCGAAAATATCACAATATTAAATTAACTTTTACTGAATGTCAAGACTTCAATTTCGGTCCGTTTAAACTCTAGGACCAGAGTCAGCAATCACCTTGCCTTTACTATTCCACCTGAGGTATATAAAAGTGAGGGGTTAGCAAATAAAATTTGCTAAGTGAGTTACTAGATCGATATGGAGTGCAAAACATACAACATGTATAAATGATTATGTAATGACAAGTGCAATATCTTTTTTTTAATAAAATAATGTGGGCATAGCCCATTAATTTGCATAGGTTGCGGTACATGACCCGCTGAACCGCGGTTGCCAACAGCTATGGATCAATGTCCAGCTGCGCAACTCCAACCGGCGCCCGAAGTCCGTCCACCTACCCACGAGCTCATGTGGTGTAGGAATTTATACGCACAAACACAAAGTAAGGCGCTTGATAATAATAATAATGATAACCTGGATATCCGGTGAGGCCAATGATAAATGAGCATAACTCACAATGGGGTAATCGAGAGTAATCATGTGAAGTATGAAATGAATAATCTTCAAGCTTAACATGAAGGTTAATATCTGTAATGAAAGGTATCAAATGAGGTATGCTGGCCTTAGGCCATGATTAAATAATAAAACTGCCAACTAGGGCAGTATGCTAAAATCAGTGCAATGCATCATATAAGAGGATGATGCCAATTAGATATGCACAATGTCATGATTAAAATTAACATGTAATTATGTATGCAACACACACATCAATGCTAGAATTCACAGAACAATAGGCTATAATAGCCTTTAAGGCTCAAAACGGCCAATAAGTCACTTAACGCCCCGAACCGATAACAGGCACTTCTTCCAGCTCCAAACCTATTAAATAATGATATTCAAGGTATTCATAAGTTTATAATAGTATATCATAAGGTTTGGAAGTTAATTGAAGTGTTTAAACGTTTTCGGTTTAAGTTTCCGAATTTATCGACCTCGATACGCCTCTTATTTAGTTTTATAAAATTTTGGCCGTTATTCGATGATAAATTATGTGTTATATAATTATAGAATCATCCCATGATGTTATAGTATCATTATAGTACTTAAAACAAGTTTTTGGAGTGAACAATGCTCAACTCGCACTAGTTTCGTATTTCGACCATAACTTTTTCATACGAACTCGGATTTAGGTGATTCAGGAGTCCAGACGAAGAGGAGACATAGGTCTACAACTTTTATCTTTTGGAAAATGGCCATATCTGAGAGTGACTCGACGAGTCGAAACATGCTGGAGTGAATTTTGATACTCTGCTCGTGTATACTTCCTTCCAAACCCAATTTTCACCATACAAAACTTCTTCAAACATGTTCCTATGCTATATATGATACATATAAACATATACTAACATAGGGTAGCTTACTTTAACACAATTACATACTTGAATCATTCAAAATCATCACCCCTTCATTTTTATATTAATCCTCCTTCATAAATCAATTTTTATAGGTTTTCTATAACTTTCAAGTTTATATTTTCAGAAACTCTTTTAATTGATCAATAATCATTAACCTATTCTAAACCACCATAGTATGGTTGCAAACTCATGGACTATAGAGATGGTTTGATAGGGAAGAAGAAGGACAACACATAACACATATACATATAACTTACCTTGTTGGTTGTAGGAGATTCAATGACTTCACTTCTTCATTTCCCTCAATCTCCTAGCATAAAGTTCCAGCCCTAGGTTTTGTATGCAAGTATTTTTGTGGGTGCAGAAAATCTCCAAAGAAGAAGAGAAATGGGGATAGGGCCACGCTTGGGGAGTTTTTACTCCCCTCAATTGGTCATTAATTTGCACCCAACACCCCTTCACAATTCCTTTATAAATTTTCCAACCATGACTTGTTTTTCCTTTCATTTTTCATCCCTTCAAAATGCTTACATAACTTGCACCTTGAGCTTAGAGGTTTGTACTTGATTCTATGGATTGTAATTTACAAATTTTAAAGTGTAAAGTACAAGTGGTTAAAGCTTGTGGGTAAGATTTTTAATTCAACCCATGATTAAACAACTAAACATAATTCATTTGGCATTTTAATTAACTATAGTTAGTTTCTTATTAGGAGGGTATTATAGCAAGGTATGACTTAACCGGACTTAAATATATGTATAAGTCCAGTTTACCTATTTACAGGTTTGTAATTTAACATTAACATATATTCTCTGAGATAATAAAAATTTCAATCTTTACATATTGATTAACATAAATAAATCACTCAATTCATTAGTTGAGTGTATAATTAGTAGTTTAATTATTATATCAAATTTGAGGATGTTACACAATTTGCCTCTTAAACTACATAATAAAATCATCATTGCTTACGATCACAAGCAAATCATCAACGTAAAGAGAGATGATTAACTTATCTTGAGAATTAAATTGCCTAACAATCTCCCTCTATTTGCTATAAACAGTCTAAGCTGATTCTATCAATAATCACTATATATTTTTACAATACACTTTGCTGAAATGAAATTACAACACACTGGATTGTTGGAGATAGCTATGGCACTTGTATTATCACACAATGTGAATTACGAATCCTATCAAACAATCAACAATTACAACAATCAATCAAGAACAACATTAACAATACTAACCGAATGCTTGGATTGATATCAAAATTGATTACACAGGAGAAGGAATACTGTAACACTGTTGCCCTAGATCCTTTTGGAAATTTGTGTGTATTACAATATGCAGAATGTCATATCTGTTGCATTCTATTACAAAGTCAACTATGCTTTTATACTATTTACAACTATGAACAAATTACAAAATAAACCCTAGACTTTGTATTTCGTCAACAAAAGATATTCCAAGAATCTCCCCCTTTGATGGAATAAGCAAAGTCTTCATCTTGAAAGCCCCAGCTTCATCTCAAAATTTCTTACACTCTTTCTGTTTGCTAGTCTCCATTTTATCTTTGAAATAACTTCTACAATGAGCTTCTTGTCATTTGCACTGAGGGATCCTCTTTTAGTCTTTCTTTTCTGATCAGCAGCCAGCTTTCCTTTAAGCCCACTCATAACTTTCTGCAGAGTTCCATCACAAAACTTATTCAATTCAATGGTCCTCATAGCTCTCAGCTTTCGATTTCTGTCTTTGTACATGACTACTGGACGCTTGACCATAATGACTTGAAATTCTTTCAGTTCCCCGGCAAATTTGATTTCTCTGTTTGGCGGAGTCACATTAATCTTTCTCATGCCCCTTTCAACACCAATTTGAAGATCTTGGATTCACATAAGAACGAGCTTTATATGCATGAAATGAAACAACGTCTTCAAAGCAAATCTGCAAAGCTCAATTCTTTTGTTTCTACATACATCAAACAAATCTTCAATGTCCACCAAATTCATCCAAAACATATCAGCTTCTGTAAACTTATACGTATTCCCATCCGATCTTGTAACAGTGAATGTAGGATAAAATATCTTAACAAATCTATCCTTTTCAATCTTTATTAGATCCACTATCAGAAACTCACTTCTAACTTTATCAACACTCTGAGCCTTGTTTTGAAGGAAACTTGCATAGTTTACCAGATTTGGTCGATTTGGTTCCAAAACTCTCAGCAACTTCAGGAATGTACAAGGAGCTTGCTTCTTGCAGAAAATCTTTCTTTCCAGATGATCTTCAAGGTACGACAGCTTGTTTCTTTTCCTAACATATTCAGCTGATTTCTTCGAGGTAAGCTCCAGACCTTTTTTCAATTTCTTTCTAACTTCTTCTTCGTTTAGGAGGCATAATATATCATCAATCTCTTTCTGGACTAGCCTTTGAACTTCAACCCTTAATTGATGTTGCTTTTGAGTCTCGTCTGCCAGCACATACTCATCAAAAAATCTCTCCATAATTTCAAATTCATTTACTTCTTTAACAACCGGAGGAACAAAACTTTCAACCGGAAATGGTTCTATCTCTTCTTCTTTAACCTGTACCGTAACCTCAGGCTTTTCAACCGTTGGTATAGGTATATCATCCTTTAATATCTTTTGAACTAATACTTCTTCTTCTTCAAACCTTTCAGCTCTAACAACAACATCTGTTAGCTCTATAACATCATCATCTTCTGATTCTTCAATCTCCACAACATCTTCAATCATTAAAGCTTTTTATTGTTCCTCTTATTCAGACTCTTCATATTCATCAATATTATATAACTCTGACTGAATGTTCAAAGGACTAGGAACATCTTCATAAAGAATCAATTCCTTTCCTTTTTGAACATCAACAGGTTCTTTTGAGCTTCCTGCCTCTTCTTTCTCTTTAACCTCAGCCTCCTTCTCCGGATAGGTTATCATCAATATACCCGGTGTAGGCTTGTCAAGCTTCCTCCTCTTCTCCCCCTCATGAGGAGCATCATCGGGGTCATCGTCATGCTCATCATGTTTACGTTTGGGTGCAGAAGCTTGAACCTTACACGTCTGTTCAACAGCCGCCACCCGTTCAGATAAATTTCCTAAAGCAGTAATCACACTACTCTCCAATCCTATCATTCTCTCTCTCATTTCATCAAACTGATCAAACATCAAATCTCTCAGCTCTTCAATAGCTTGATTAGGATCGGATTGCTTCACTGACTCCTCTGCTACTGACTTTCCTTTCAAAAACTTGTGAATGTTATTCATTTGAGCCATTACCTCTGATAATTGAGCAGATACATGATTGTTTACGCCAGCAACAACAACATTTAAGGCTTGACTCAAAGATGTTTCAGTGACGAACGGGGAAAGATTAACTACTGGGTCACTCAGACTTCCAGTTGACACAACAGTGGAACTTGTAAAAAGAACCTCTGTGTGGCCAGTGCTCAGAGTTGGCAATGTTGTAGTTGTGACTGGACTTCCACCCTCTGCAAGTGACGGAGCAACGAATGCTTCCGTGACTGAGGATGTTCCGGCAGTAACACTAAGTTCAACTGCACTTCCATCAAATCCAAAGGATTATCGGATAGCAGTTGTGCTTGTTCCCGGTGCTCAAGTGAAACAGTCTCCTGTTGAGAGGAGACTGAGTGGATAGTGGGGTGTGCAATCGTCAGTGGGATACTGACTTCTTCAATGCTAACTCCCTGTTGGGAGCTAACAGCAGTTGTAGCTAATTCCTGGCTTTCTTGGCTCTGGGCATCCTCACACTCTTTTTAGCTATACTCACTATATCCATTAGAACTGCTCATCCCTCATCATGAGCAGGTCCACCACCACCACCACCACCACCTTCATCATCATCACCTTCCTCCGCTCCCTCATTTATGTTTGATAAGGTACGTTCAGAATCAGAACTACTTGCTTCTCCCTCACCTCCCCTTACAGCACCCGCTTCTCCCTCAATCTCTTGAAGGCTTCCCTGAACTTCAGCCCCTTGCTGAAGTTCCTCTCGTCCTATAACTCCTTGGATTAGAGAACCCGGTTCTTGGGTCTCTATGGTAGCATGGTCTATGCGGTACAGCCTCACATTCTCACTTGATTGATCTGCATACCTTAACAGTGCTTCTGGTATTGGCATGATGTTGGCATTTGGAATCCAGAACTTCATGTAGGCTCATCATGATGTAATCAGGGCATCTTTGAGAGTTTGATCTTTTCGGTATATTCTTGTTTTCCCAGAAAATGCCTCGGATTAAAATTTGAATGAACCTTTGCAACGGTACAAACTTCCTTGACCTATTTGTAGTCTTGGCAAGCACGATTTCCTTCAGATCCTCCCAAATGCACTGTGCATAATCGTAGTGTTTGTTGAATGCTATGCCGTGAAAGATCCTGAGACAATGGATACTGCATCTATCTATGCCAGTATGCTTTGATGTCATACACCGATTATTAATCCCAAACAACGTGTACCATTCTCCGTTTAGCCCATTTCTGTGGAATTTTAAACTTTTAGGTAAGGGCTTTGAGTATCCCAGGCCAATCAAGTCATGTACCAACTCTTCATCTGACACAAAATCCTTGAAGTCAGCTAACTCTGGAAAGTTAATGGTATCAATTCTTCTGGGTAAAAACAGACTGTGTCTAAGTCTGGCCAAGGTAATTTTTAGATTTGAATTGATCGATGGTAACCTTGAAGTGATGGTTACCATCTGCTGGAACAAACTTTACTGTGTGCCAGAATTGTTGAAGGTAAACTTGTGGAATGGAAGGCTTATATTGGAGAAGATATCCCAAAGGATGTCCTTTGAGAATATCAACGATGATTGGGTGACTGACTTTGATCACTTTTGTATCAAGGCGGTGGTTATTGTCTTTGAATGGTAGGCAATATTTGGGTTTAACCAGTTGATTGTCAGGGATAATAGTAGATGGTGAAGGCCTTGTAACTGAAGCGGAACGGACTGGTTTGGAAACAAGTGTATGGTTAGATGATGAATGGGAATCAGAATAATTTGAATGATGGGAATGACTTGGAGATTCCATTTGTAACCTGTGAAATATAATAAACATGTTAGACAAAGTAGGTAAACAAATGAAATTATTCAAAGTTGAAAAATAGAACATTTTGTCAGAAATTATAAAAATTTGTGGTTTTCTGTTTAAAGCATCGGGATTCCAGACAATAATATGAAAATATCATTGACAGGATTCCAAAGTCAATCTTTCAGAGACCAATGTTAGAAAAACACAGATTTAAAACAATTTCTTGAAAAAATGTTACATTTTTCTTAAAACATTAAAATCCCAACACTTAGAAAAATTTTTGAACAAAACTCGAATGACTCTGGATACAACTCTAATGAAAGTTGAATAAACTCGATTGAAATGTGATGAATCTCGAATGAAATGTAACATTCCTCGAATACATGTAATCAGCAACTCGATTAACTCTTGAAGAATCTCGAATGAATAATAAATCCAACTCGAATGAACTATGACTGAACTCGAATGATATAAGACTAAACTCGAATGAAACATGACAAAACTCGAATGAAACAAGAAAGGACTCGAGTATATGTTAAGTCCAACTCGAATGAATCATGAAAGGACTCGAATGAGTATACAATCCAACTCGATCAAAGCTTAAGACCAACTCGATCAAAGCTTAAGACCAACTCGATCAAAGCTTAAGTCCAACTCGATCAAACCTTAAGTGATTCTCGATTGACAAAATGGTCAACTCGAATAGCATAAGTTTTCTCGATTTGATGTATCAATCAACGCGATTGACACTGAGATGTTTCTCGATTATACTTTCAATCGAGAAAGTATGCTTTGAAAATACTGTACAAGTCCTTATAGTCTGATTTTCAAAAATTTAATTCCAAGAACTTTTTCACTGATTTAAGACTTGTCCCCTACTCGAAAATCAATTTCAAACAACTTTGTTTTACTGAACATTGACTAAAAACAACAACATGGTTGTTAAAAATCCAAAATTCAGAAATGTATGAACTCGAAACCATTTGAAATAAAATTTCAAATTTCTATTTGTGTGAGTTGATTTGAACCATGAAATTTCAGATTCAAGTTCAGATTCATAAACCGCAAACCACCACATATTTAATTTCAGTTTAACAAACACAAATTTTGAAAAACCATGAACACACATATACGTACAGACGAACACACACACACACACACCCACCCACACACACACACACACACACACACACACATATATATATATATATATATATATATATATATATATATATATATATATATATATATATATATATATATATATAACAGAAACGGAAATGAACTACATAAAACAAGAAACAGAAGGAACCACTCACAATTTGTTGCTATTAACCCTGAAATAATCGAAGATATGAGTGTTTTTGAGGTTTCTTTGTGATGAAGGAAGAGTATGAAAGAGACGGTGAATAGTGGGTTTCTCGAAAAGCTTGAAATGATTTTTGAAAATTCAACTTTAGAGTTGAATATTTTCAAAATTCAAAATTAAAAAGAACTTACCCGGCCCACATTTTCACTTCAACATAAGCCCATTTAAAAGAAACTCAATTTCCTTTCAAAAATATACAACTAAAAGTAAACCAATAAAAACAAATAAAACAAAAACTAATTTAACAGGAAAAAAAAATTTGATAACAAAAAAAAATATCTACTTTCACAGAAAATGAAAATAAGGAAATTAAAACCAACACAAACAAAAACACAAAAAAAATTTTTTTAACTAAAATGAAAATTAAAAAAAAATTGTAAAAACATAAAATGCTCCCCCTTGAAGTTTAGAATGCAGCTCCCCCTCAGATGTATATAGTATTTTAATGTCAGCCCCCCATACAAAAGATCAGATAAATCATATCAGATTTTCACAAAATCAGAGAGAATTATTTTCTGCTCCCCCTGCACATGACAATCCAGATCTGTTAAATTCCAAAAAATTTAAACTTTTAAAATTCATGAATTTAACTTCAATTGAGGATAAAAAATGTAAATTTAAAATTATACATTGTAACTACTGAATTATTAAATCTAACAATTTAACATACCCAATTTGTATACCAAAAAATTAAACCTTTTTTCATCTAATGCTTTGGTAAACAAATCAGGTAGTTGATATTCAGTGGGAACAAAGTATAATTCTATATTCCCATTTTCAATGTGATCCTTAATAAAGTGATACCGGATGTTAATGTGTTTTGTTTTTGAGTGTTGCACAGGATTTGATGCAATAGCAATTGCTCTCTGAGAATCACAATATATCGGAAACTTTTGTGGTGTAAACCCGTAGTCTCGCAGTTGGCTCTTCATCCACAACACCTGGGAACAGCATGAAGAAACAACAACATATTCTGCTTCAGCTGTGGACAATGAAACACAGTGTTGTTTCTTCGATGACCAGCAGACGGGTTTGTCACCTAAGAATTGAACTGCACCTGACGTACTTTTTCTGTCCATCTTATCACCTGCGTGATCTGCATCAGAAAAAGTAGTTAAATTGAATGAAGATTCTCTGGGATACCACAAACCAAGGTTTGGCGTTCCCTTCAGATATCTTAAAATTCTTTTAGCAGCAGCTAAATGTGATTCTTTTGGATTTGCCTGATATCTAGCACAAACACATGTAGCAAACATAATATCAGGTCTACTAGTAGTTAAATACATTAATGACCCAATTATTCCTCGATACTGAGTTACATCTACAGGTTTCCCTGAAATGTCCTCATCGAGTTTGGATTTTGAATCCAGAGGCATGGGAGTTTTCATAGGAGTACTGTTGACCATGTTAAATTTATTTAACATGTCTTGAATCTATTTGGACTGATTTATAAAAATACCATTAGTTAATTGTTTAACTTGTAATACTAAGAAAAAGTTTATTTCTCCCATCATGCTCATTTCGAATTTCTGGGACATTAAGAAAAGCGAATTTCATACAAAATTCAGGATTTGTAGACCAAATATTATATCGTCTACATATATTTGTAATACTATAATATCTGGCCCCTGACGGTTTATAAATAGGGTTGTGTCAACTGCACCTTTGTAGAATCCACATTTCAACAAGTATTTTGAAGGTGCATCATACCAAGCACGCCGTGCTTGTTTAAGGCCGTACAGTGACTTGTCTAAAATATATACATGATCAGGTTTCGAAGGATCAGTAAAGCCTTCGGGCTGATATGTATATACTTCATCAGTTAATTCCCCATTCAAAAACGCAGTTTTAACATCCATTTGGTAAACGGTGAAATTTATATGAGCAGCAAATGCTAGAAGCATCCTAATTGCTTCTATTCTTGCAACAGGAGCAAACGTCTCATCATAGTCGATCCCTTCTTGTTGACTATATCCTTTGGCAACGAGTCGTGCTTTGTTACGAATGATGACTCGATGTTCATCCTTCTTATTCTTAAAGATCCACTTCGTGCTAATGATAGATTTATCCTTAGGTCGCTCTACCAATCTCCAGACCTTCAACCGTTTGAACGGCTTCAGTTCTTCTTGCATTGTGGCAATCCAATTAGCATCCAGAAGAGCTTCTTTCACAATCTTCGGTTCAATTTCTCTGAGAAAATTGGAAAATAAGCACTCGTTTATTGTGGCTCTTCTGGTTTGGACTGAAGCAGAAGGATCACCAATGATATTTTCTAGTTGGGTGATTTCTAGTCCACGTGAAAGTATGTGGATATGGTTGAATGTGGTCTTGATTGTGATTTAGATCTAAATAGGGAAGTCGGGGATTGGCTTCAGGTGTAGACGGTAAGTTATCTGAGACAGGAGTTTCTGAATGTTCAGATGTTAAGGGGGTTTCAGAAGATTCTGGAGGTTAAATAGGTTGTACACTTTCAGTTGGCAAGTGCACATCTGTTGTCAAAGCTTCTCCAGTTTCTTCTAATACTTGTTGATGAGAATGATCCGAGACTACGACGGGATCTTCAGTAATCCTGTCAGGCATCAAATTTAAAACATTAGTTTTGGGCTTCTCAAAGTAGTCTTCATAGAAATTCTCAAACAATTTATTTAATACTGAATTTTCTGCACTCTTTTTAGTTGACTCCATAGAAGTCGGCTTGTTATGTTTGGGTCCTGAACTGGTATGTTCAGAAGCCATTACCACTCCTTCATCAAATTTAACATTGACGCTTTCATTGACTGCCTTGGTCCGCTTGTTGTAGATACGGAAAGCTACTGACTCCTTCAAATATCCTATGAAGATACCTTCATCAGCTTTTTGATTAAATTTCCCAAGGTTGTCTTTGTCATTTAATATGAAGCATCCGCATCTAAAGACATGGAAAAATTTAATATTAGGTATCCGTTTGTTTATTAGTTCATAAGGAGTCTTCCCGAATCGTGTATTGATAATTGATCGATTCTGCGTGAAACAAGCTGTTGCAACAGCTTCAGCCCATAAGAATAACGGAAGGTTTGAATACGCCAGTATCGTTCTTGCTGATTCCACTAGTGTTTGATTTCTTCGTTCAACTACACCATTATGTTGTGGAGTACGAGCTGCTGAAAATTGATTTGTGATTCCCACAGAATTCAAAAATGATTCAATAGATTTGTTCTTGAATTCTGTGCCGTTATCTGATCTGATAGTCTGAACTGAAAGTTGCAACTTTACTTGAATTTTTCGGATGAAGTCTATAATGATTTCGGTAGCATCATATTTGGACCGCAGGAAGAAAACCCACGTGTATCGTGAGTAGTCGTCGACTATTACCAATACATATCTTTTCTTGTTTATACTTTGTACTCTCATTGGTCCACGCAGATCCATATGTAGCAGTTCCAGTGCTCTCGTTGAAGAGTGTTCGAATTTGGACTTATGTGAAGCTCTAGTCATCTTTCCTTTTTCGCAAGCGGCACACAACTGCTTCTTTTGAAATTTGAGAGTTGGTAGCCCTTTAACTAAACCGCCTTTTGCTAGGTTGGTTAATTCGTTAAAGTTCAGATGTGAAAGACGACGATGCCATAGCCAAGCTGTTTTAGATGTAGCTTTTGACAGTAAGCAGACATCCTTTTTAGATTAATGGAGACTAGGTCAATGGAGTACAAGTTGGTTTTCCTATTTCCTGCAAGGATTTCCTTTCCTTCTCCAGATTGAATGCTGCATCGATTAGCTTTGAAGTTTACTTCCAATCCTTTATCGCAAAGTTGTCCAATGCTAAACAAGTTGTGACCAAGACCATCAACACAGAAGACCTTCTGAATGGTAATTTTATCGTATGCAAGACTCCCATAACCTTTGATCGGACAAAATTGATCGTTCCCAAATCTGACCGTCCCACAGAACTTTTCTACAAAATTAGTGAGTGTTTCTCTTTGTCCGGTCATGTGCTTCGAGCATCCGGAGTCAAGATAGCATATATGTTTTACCTATAAGACGAAATAGTACATGAGGTACCCACTTATAGTTGGGTACTTTTGATTTTGGTAAATCATGCAGTTGATGATGCATTTTCTCATCATATATGTATTTTATTTTAACAATTGATGATGATTTAGGTACCAATTTTTTAACAGTTCTTTTTGGCATCCACTTTTGTACAATTCACGACGGAACTGTTTTTGAAAGATTATGCTGTGGAACCTTTTTTCTGTTTGAATGATGGGTCCTTATTCTTAGGTTGCCATACAAGCTTATATGATTTTACAAGCAGTGATATACATGAAACAAAATTCAAAGAAATTAAATCAGTTCGAGAGAATTTGATACAAGATTTATCAATAAATTCATTATTACAGACAGAATTTGCAAATTTGCTATTTCTATCTGTAACAATATTTTCCTTCACTCGCCACTCATGTATTATTTTCTAGTTTTTCTTTTCTCTCTGCTTCTTCCACCAAACTTGCTTCCGAGAACCGTTCACAATATAATCTGACATAGAAGAAACATGAGAATTAGTGATCTTAGAAACTTGATTCTTCTTTAAAGGTTTCTTACCTTTTGAAATTTGGACTTTGAGTGCAATTGAGTCCTTTGTAGAAGATGATTCACCTTTTTCATATTTAGGAGTATCAAAAGTAACTTTTGTTTTCTCTTTCTTTTGTTGTAAACTTGGTGAATATTCAGATGATTTCTTTGAATCTGTAGATATTCTTTGCAGAATTCTAACAGGTTCATTAAGATCATCAGATTTTTTGTTATGTAAAGGTTTTACAAATTCATCAATTTTAACAAACATCTCTTCTAATGAATTAAAATCAGAGTTCATATACAGATCAAATTCTGTTTCAGAGTTGATAGAATCAAGTGAAGTTGAAGATAATGGATCTTATAATATTTTGTTCTCAGGCTGTTTTTGTAACTTCTGTTCCAGAATTTTAAGTTCAGCCTTAAGAGTTTGATTTCCTATCTCAAAATTTTTTATTTTCAATTCGAGATCTGAGTTTATCTTTTCAAGAATTGAAACTGGTAAATATAACTTTTGAGATTGAGTAGTAGACTCAGATTGATCCTTTTCAGAATATGTCTGAATATACTCCTCTTTAATGTCAAAATTATTATTTGATTCATTTATTCTGTTATAGTCAACAGAATTTTGCATTTTATCTGATCTTAATCTTTTTGATTCTTCACTAGATTCTACCTCATCTGATGCTTTCATGAAAATCATTTTTAATCCTAGATTCATATATCTGACATCATATAAAGTCGGTGAATTTGAGATAGCCTTTGTCAGATATTTAGGATTTTCCCAACCAATACCAGATTCTGTGTCTTTTGGTTGATTTAAATAGATAGTTTGATCTGGTTGGCCTCTTTTGATAAATTCATCTTCCATATTCTTTATTTTCTCATAAAGCTTAGTTCTTACTTCAAAAATGGCTTGATATTTTACAGAAAAATTTGAAGCCTCTAATTCTGCCAAACTCAGTTTTTCTTGTAGGTCAAATGTATTGGTATTCTTGGATTTTGCTTTGAAGTTCATTTTCTTTGTCTTGCAAATCTGAAACTGCTCGTAATGCCAATGCTTTATCTTTGGAAAAATCTAATACTAATGCATGTTCATTACGTAACTTATTTTCCAAGGAGTGGGCATGTTTCTTTTCAGCCTTTAATGATTATTCAAATTTCTTAAGCATAAAGGCCGTTTGTGTTAATTTTTCTTCAAGCAAACAGGAATCATCATTTTCAGAGTCAGAAATAGAATTTACCTCTGGTGTTTCTGAACTGTCTGATTTTTCCGACCCTGATTCATCAGTATCCTTTTCATTGCTGCATCCAACTTTTCCTGTTGCCATCAACACGAATTCTTCAGCCACTTCCTCATCAGACTCTTCGTTTTCCTCATTTTCTTCATCTGTTAACCTAACCCAGACCTCATGTTCAACTATCATTGCTGACTCACTCATTTCTGATTCATTGAGTACTTCTGATTTCAAGCAGATATGAGCAGCCTCTTCCAGTATGTCTTCATCCTCTGACAACTGTAGCCAATGATCGTCCTCAACCATAAGGGCTTTTCCAGCTTCCTTTTCTTTGGCTAGGAGAACCTTTCTTGGGTAGTAGTCAAAGTTTTTGACTACTGACATTCTGCACTCACGAGCAAAGTGTCCTGGTTTTCCACAATTGTAGCACTTTTGCTCTGTTTCTTTCTTGGCTGATTTATCAGATTTTTCATATTTTTCAGCTTTCCTGCCACTGCTCTCACCACACTTTTCATACTTCTCTTTCTTTTCAAACTTCCTTGAGCCAGTCTTGTAGCGCATTTTGTTTGTTGGTTGGCTTACGATATAATTTCTTTGGAAATGCCTTATAAAGCAATGCCATCTGCTTTTTCATCTTTCTTATCTCGGGAATCAGCAGATGAATCTGATTGTGTCTGATCGGAAGAGCTACTGCTGATAACTGCTCGTTTCTCCTTTTTTAGCTTATACTTATATTTATTTTCTGCCAGTAAGGCCAAAGGGTCAACGGTCTCTTTCTCGGCTTTGTTTTTGCTAGATATTTTCCTCAACACAACCTCTTGATAGTTATTGAGGTTTTCAAAAATCATGTGGAAGTCCATCTCTTCAATGTCCTTCGTCTGTTGGATAATCATCGCATACTTTTCCCGTTCTGGGTTAAGTACATTTAAGAACTTGACATTGATATCTAGATTGGACTTGGTTACCCCGTTTCTTTTCATCTCACTTACCAGACTAACAAACCTCAAGTAAGTGTTTTCTAGTAATTCTCCTTCTCGTGCTCAAAAATTCTCGAAAGTCATCAGACTGTTCCTTGCTCTATTTGTTGCAGCCCTGTCGGATCCCCTCATAAGCTTGCACACCTCAACCCAGATGGATTTTGGCGGTTTTTGTGTTTGTAAGACAGGTATAGATGTCATTTGGGATTGAGATCAGTAACAACTTCCTAGCTGTTTTGTCCCCTAATTTTCTTCTTTTCTGTGCCTCAGTTAAGTTTGTAACCTCATCAGTTCTTGGTGGGGGGGGGGGGGGTTTCCAGTGAGTACACCAGGGATTGTCTCCATGAACACAGCTGGTCCGTCCGTTAAGGACTTTAGCATTTCTTCCGAAAGATCATGGAAACTGATGAATTCCAAAAACCGTTCCCTCCACTGTACGTATTCTCCCTGATAGAGAATTGGGGGTATCGTCTCTGATCCCATGGCAAGCGCGTCTTTTGACATTTTGACTGATAGATAGGAAACTTTCCAAGATCTAATGTTATTTGATTGAAATTGGAACAGTTGATCAAATGTTTAAAATTGATCAACCTTTGAAAGAATGTTTAATGAAACTCGAATGAACAAGATAATCAACTCGAATGATGAGTTGAACAACTCGATTAATGAATGATTGAAACTCGAACCAACGTATTATCAACTCGAATCTATAACAAATGAACTTGTTAGAAGAATTAAGCAACTCGAATCATTTAGTTATGAAACTCGAATGACTCAATGTGCAACTTGATTTAAACTTATGTGCAACTCGATTGATTCAGTGTGTAACTCGATTGAGTCAGTGTGCAATTCGATTGAGTCAATGTGCAACTCGATTAATGCTGTGTGCAACTCGATTGATGCTGTGTGCAACTTGATTGGTTCTATTTTGCAACTCGAATTGAATTAAGTGTAACTTGAATGAATATATGTGCAACTCGAATTAAACTAAGAATAACTCGAATGAATATATGTGCAATTTGAATTAAACTTCCCTTTGAACTAGATCAACTCGAATTGAACTGAGTTCAACTCGAATAGAATGTTAGTTCAACTCGAATGTAATTCACTACCAACTCGAATGTAAGACAGATCAACTCGATTTAAATGCAAGTCAACTCGATTGAAATACAAGTTTAACTCGATTGACACTAAAGTCAACTCGATTAAAACTTGTACTCAACTCGATTGGTTAAGGCTGCAACTCGAATTGCCCTTGAATACAGTATAATCCGAGTTTCTTAGTTTTTCAAAGTTTTCAAGTCTGAAACTCAATTTAATTTGTAAAACTGAGCTATTTTCAACCAAATTGATATCGAAGGTAGGGATTTTGATTTCAAACACTTTTTGTGAAAGTATTTTGTCCAAAAACAGATCTAAAAGTGACTTTCAAAATGAAACAGTGAAGAACTTTTGGTTTTTCAAAATTTCAGAAAAATCAACAGATCTTTTTCCGTGTTTGATGAATCAAAACAAAATTATACTCAATTCAATTGACTTCCTATCCTCTTCCTTCGATCCAATTTTCAGAATGAATAATCAACAGGATAAAAACCCTTGTTGATTTTTATGTTTTTCGAAAAACAAATTGTCAAGAACAGTTCTCGAAAATATTCAATTTCAAATAAAAAATCACCCCAAGTTCTCTGATACCAATTGTGAATTACGAATCCTATCAAACAATCAACAATTACAACAATCAATCAAGAACAACATTAACAATACTAACCGAATGCTTGGATTGATATCAAAATTGATTACACAGGAGAAGGAATACTGTAACACTGTTGCCCTAGATCCTTTTGGAAATATGTGTGTATTACAATATGCAGAATGTCATATCTCTTGCATTCTATTACAAAGTCAACTATGCTTTTATACTATTTACAACTATGAACAAATTACAAAATAAACCCTAAACTTTGTATTTCATCAACAAAAGATATTCCAACATACAAGTCCATAATCCTCAAGCTGATGCTGCATCCATAGAATCTGGCCACAGCAGCTTCCAGCAGCAATGTACTCAACTTCAGCAGAAGAAGGAGGTGTTCTTGAACTTTGTTGCACAAAACTTCTTTGAAAAACTTGAAGGAATTAAAGTTGCAATTTCTTGGCTTTGTGTGGCTTCTCTTGGCAGAATTTTTGAGAGAGAGTTTTTGGTGTTTGCAAGTGTGAAATAAATGAAGAGATGAGTCCTCTATTTATAGAATAGGATTGGTCTTGCAAATGATGAAAGAAAAAGACTCCAAGGTTTTCTATTTGTTTATCATGAACTTGAATTTTCGTTTGGTTCCTCTAAAGAAAATGAAAGAGTTGGCTAAATAAAGGGAAATAATACATGGGGTCAAGAGAAGAATTAAGTCCACATATAAGGGGAGCAAGCGGAGGCTCGAAAGCCGAGTGGCCTATGTGAATATGCGGGAGAGTGAGTTTGTATGCCTGTTTTTACTCCTTGTTATCGAAGAAATTCTTCAAACTCATTCGAAGTGTATTTTCCACCATTGTCAGCTACTCAAAGGGAGAAAACTCAATATAAGCTATTTCCATGTGTTTAAATGCCCTTGTTTCATTTGGAACCAAAGGGATCATCTGGCTAAATTTGAACCCAAAGCTCAAGTTTGACCAATCATTCAGTGTCCAGTTCAAATGAATCAATTTCTATTAAAGATATTGGAAGATTCTGATCAATCAAAGCACAATGTCGAAAGATGCATTAGCCATGGGGTCGGAAACCAAACCTCCCATTATTTATAGAGGTGAGTATGTTCAGTGGAGGGAACGGTTTCTGGAATTCATCAGTTTTCATGACCTATCAGATGAGATGTTGAAATCCCTGACAGAGGGACCAACTGTATTTCTTGAAACAATTCCAGCTGTATCAAACGGCAATCCTCCTATACCGGAGAGAACTATAGATGTCACAAATCTAAATGATGCACAGAAACGAAGAAAGCTGGGAGACAAAACTGCCAGAAAGCTCTTGCTGATTTCTATTCTGAATGATATATATATATATATATATATATATATATATATATATATATATATATATATATATATATATATATATATATATCAGTCTGAGAAATACAAGCAACGCCAAATTCATCTGGGATGAGGTGTGTAAACTTATGAGAGGGTCAGACAAAGCAGCTACGAATAGAGCGAGAAACAGTCTGATGACCTTTGAAAATTTTAGAGCGAGAGAAGGAGTTGCTGGAAAGCGCCTATCTGAGGTTTGTCAATCTAGTGAGTGAGATGCAGAGGAATGGAGTGACAAAATCCAATCTGGATATAAACGTCAAATTCCTAAATGTGCTTAATCCGAGTGGGATAAATATACAATGATTATCCAGAAGGCTAAAGAGATTGACGATTGACGATATGGATTTACATATGGTGTTTGAGAACCTTAACAACTATCAAGAAGACGAAAAGGCAGCTGACTCCGAGATGAAAAGATGCAATATAACAAAGGCATTCCAGAAACATTTTATCGCAAACCGACAAATAACAAGATGCAATATAAGACAGGCTCCAGGAAATATGAAAAGAGGGATAAGTATGACCAATCTGGAGAGAGCAGTAGTAAAAAGGCTGAAAAATATGAGAAGACTTATAAGCCGGCTAAGAAAGATGCTGATCAGAAATGCTATAACTGTGGCAAACCAGGCCACTTTTCCAGAGAATGCAGACTGCCAGTAGTTAAGAACTTTGACTACTATACACGGAAGGCACTGCTAGCAAAAGAAAAGGAGGCTGGTAAGGCATTAATGGCTGAGGACGACCACTGGCTGCAACTGTCTGAAGATGAAGACATTCTGGATGAAGACGCTCATATCTGCCTGAAGTCAGAAGTGTTTAAGGAGTCCAAATTGAGTGAGTCTACTATGTTGGCTGAAGATGAGGTTTGGGTAGGCCTGACTGATTATGAAGCTGAACAGCCAAAGGATTCTGATTCTGACAACGAACTGAGAGAGGATATGGCATTGATGGCCACAGGAGAAGCAGGTTGTAGTAAAGATCAGGAAGATGACGGATCAGATACAGATGCCTCAGACAATTCAGAGACACCCGAGGTACAATCTAATTGTGAGTCTGATGATGATAACTCTTGTGTGCTAGAGCAGAAACTTACTCAAATGGCTTATATGCTAAAACGCTTTGAAAAATCATTAAAAGTCGAAAAGAAAAATGTCCACTCCTTGGAAAATAAATTAAGACAAGAACATGCTTTAGTATTAGATTTTTCCAAGGATAAGGCATTAGCATTAAGATTAGTTTCTGATTTGCAAGATAAATACAAAGAAATTGAAAGTGAGAATCAAAAGCTAAGTAACAATATATCTGACTTAAAAGAAAAACTGAAATTAGCTGAGTTAGAATCAGCAAGTTTTTCTGTAAAATATCATTCAAACATTGATGAACGAACAAAGTTATATGAGAAAATCAAATCCTTGGAAGATGAGTTCATTAAAAGAGGTCAAACGGATCAAACAGTCCATTTGAATCAACCGAAAGATACCAAATTTTATAATTCAAAATCAGGTATTGGTTGGACAAATCCTAAATATGTAACAAAAGCAGTTTCATCTTCACCAACTCTTTTTGATGTTAGAAATATGAATTTAGGATTGAAAATGGTATTCTTAAAAGCTTCAGATGAGGTAGAATCAGTTGAATATCTGAAAAGGTCGAGAAACGACAAAATGCAAAATACTTTGGACTATAACAAGTTCAATGACAGTTATCAAAATTCATGCATTTCACAAGAGTATATTCAGACTTATTCTGATAAATTGTCTGAAAATACTACTTCCACTCAAAAGCCATATATTCCAAATTCAATTCTTGAAAAAATTAATTCTGATCTAGAATTGAAGCTGAAAACTTTTGAGTCTGAAAATGAAAAACCTTAGGCTGAACTTAAAGATTTTGAAATAAAACTGAAAAATCAGCCTGAAAGCAAAACTCAACCAGATCAGATTTCTTCAATTCAACCTTATTCTATCAATTCTGAAAAGGAATTTGATCTGTACATGAACTCTGATTTTAACTCATTGGAGGAAATGTTTGTCAAAATTGATGAGTTTATTAAGCCACTCCATGACAAACAATCTGATAAACCCAAAGAACCTGTAAGTATTTTGAAAAGAATACCTACAGATTCTAAGGTTAAGTCAGTATCTTCACCTGTTTTACATAAGGAAAAGGAGAAAATAAAAGTTACTTTTTTTAATCCAAAATTCAAAAATGGTGAATCCTCTTCATCAAAGGATACAATTGCAAAGAAAGGAAAAGCTTCAGAAGGTAAGAAAATTTACAGAATATAACTGATTCTAAATCGACTAATTCATGTTCTTCTATTATGTCAGATATTTCTATGAAAAGAACATCAAAGATAATTTGGCGAAAGAAGCAGGTCGCAAAGAAAATGAAGAGTTTTAGACAAGAATGGAGAGTGAAAGAGAATCTGTTACAGATAGGATTAGATCCATAGATAATTCTGTCTGTAATAAAATGTCTGTTAAATACTGTTCTAAATACTCTCGTGTTGAATTGCTTTCTTTAAATTTTGTCAATTGCCATGTGTCGAATGATAAATCTGTGCATAAATCGGATAAGTTTGTGTGGGTTCCGAATAACAACGTTCCTATTTTTAAATGGCAGAGGGTTCCAAAGAAAAGCATTTCAAAATCAGCTCCCAAAAGAACTGTACAAAGATGGATACCCAAAAAGACTGTTCAAAAATGGGTTCCAAAGTCAAAGAATTTATCTGTTAATATACCTGACAAAATACCGCATGATTTACCAAATTTCAAAGTACCCAACTATAAGTGGGTATCTCATGTTTTACTTCGTTTTTTAGGTAAATCATGTGTGGTACCTTGACTCCGGGTGTTCCAAGCATATTACCGGACAGAGAGAAACCCTAACGAATTTTGTTGACAAATTCTGCAGGACGGTAAGGTTTGGAAATGATCAATTCTATCCAATAAAAGGCTACGGGAGTCTGGAGTATGACAAAACAACAATTCAAAAGGTCTTTTTTGTTGATGGTCTTGGCCATAATCTTTTCAGTATCGGCCAACTATGCGATAAAGGGTTAGAAGTTAATTTCAAGGCTAATAGGTGTAGCATTAGATCTGAGGAAGGGAAGGAAATCCTCGCTGGGAATAGGAAAACTAATTTATACTCCATAGATTTAGCCAACATTAATCTGAAGAAAGAGGTCTGCTTACTGTAAAAGGCAACATCTAAAGTATCCTGGTTGTGGCATCGCCGTCTATCCCATTTAGTGTTTATGAAATTTTTTGGAACTCGAGTAGTTGTTTACCATATTGTTAAGTTCTATTTGACCTTATCAAATGCAAGTGACTGGTTTGTAATGTGTGTATGAGTAACTTGAGCAATGATGTGGTTAATGTGCTAATTATCTCTGATGTATATGAATCTGAGTCATCATTTTCTTTATTCTTGCTGCCGCCAGTATCTCCTGTTACCATCATTGCTACTTCTTCAGTCAGTTCCTTTTCTTCATCAGACTCTTCTTTCTCTTCATTCTCCTCATCCGTCAACCCTACCCAAACTTCATCTTCTGCTAACTTCGCAGACTCATAAAGTTCTGATTCATTAAAAACTTCTGACTTTAGACAGATGTGTGCATCTTCATCTAAGATGTCTTCATCCTCAGATAATTGAAGCCAGTGATCATCTTCAGCCATTAGAGCTTTGCCATCTTCCTTTTCCTTTACTAGAAGTACCTTACTAGTGTAGTATTCTGAATTTTTCACTACAGGCATTCTACATTCTCTAGCATAATGACCCGGCTTGCCATAGTTGTAGCACTTTTGCTCTGAGTCCTTCTTGGCTGATTTTTCAGATTTATCATATTTGTCTGCTTTCTTTCTACTGCTTTCACCTGATTTGTCATATCTTTCCTTCTTGTCAAACTTTCGTGAGCCTGTTTTGTATCTCATCTTGTTGTTGGCTGGTTTCCGGTAAAACTTCTTTTGAAATGCCTTTGTCAGTAAGGCCATTTGTTTTTTCATTTCCTCAATTTCAGAATCAGCTGAGGAATCCGATGAGTCTGATTCAGATGAACTGTTGCTTATCAGTACTCGTTTCTCCTTCTTTATCTTGTATTTGTATTTCTTATCTGCCAACAACGCTAAAGGATCAACTGTTTCTTTTTCAGTCTTCTTCTTTCCGGACATCTTCCTTAAAACAACTTCCTGATAGTTGTTAAGGTTTTCAAACACCATATGAAAGTCCATAATGGGATTTAGTACGTTCAGGATTTTGACATTGATGTCTAGATTGGACTTTGTGACACCATTCCTCTTCATTTCACTGACTAGGCTGACAAACCTCAAATATGGACTCTCCAACAGTTCCCCTTCTCTAGCTCTGAAGTTCTCAAACGTCATTAAACTGTTTCGGGCTCTGTTTGTTGCTGCTCTGTCTGATCCCTTCATCAACTTACAAACCTCATCCCAGATGGATTTGGCTGTTTTGGTATTTGTCAGACAGGTGTATATGTCATTTGGGATGGATATCAGTAACAATTTTGTAGCTGTCTTGTCCCCCAGTTTTCTACGCTTTTGTGCCTCAGTTAGGTTAGTGACCTCAATGGTTCTTTCAGGTATTGGAGGGTTGTCGGTGGGTACAACAGGTATTGTTTCAGGAAACACAGCCGGTCCGTCATTAGTGACTTTATCATCTCATCAGATAGGTCGTGGAAACTGATGAACTCAAGAAATGTCTCCCTCCATTGTACATATTCTCCTCGGTACAGGATTGGAGGTTTTGTTTCTGACCCCATGGCTAGTGCGTCTTTGGACATGTTGACTGAATTACAGGAATCTTCCAAGATCTTATAAATGAGATTTTGATTGAATTTGAAAATTTGATCCAACTTGAATATAAGTTGATCAAACTCGAATGATTGTTTATTGAAACTCGATCAAAGAGTGTGAAGAACTCGAATAATGAATGTACTCAGCTTGAATCTAGAAAAATAAGTCATTTAGAATAATAATGCAACTCGAATTAAACTTCTGTAAAACGCGAATCAAGTGTGAGTCAGCTCGAATCAAATGTAAGTCAACTAGGATCAAATATGAGTCAACTCAAATCAAATGTGATTAAACTCGAATGAAAATGAGAGTAAACTCGAATGATATTGATTGATGATTGAGTAAACTCGAATTAAAATTGAAATCCAGGTATAATTGTTTTGTAAAACTCGATTGAGTTTTCAAGTCAACTCGAATATGTCTTCAAGTCAACTCGAATATGTCTTCAATTGATTCCAATTTGATATCGAAGGTAAGGTTTTTGATTTCAAACACAATTTATGAAAACCGGTAGGTTAAAAACCGATTAAACCCCTTGTTTTGCACTAGAACAGTGAAGAACACATGGTTTTTCGAAAATTCAGAAAAATCAATGAATCTTTTTAAGTGTTTGGAATTACAAATTAAGTCTATGATCAAACTGATCGTTTTTCAAATACATTCCTTCGATCCAAGATTCAACAACTATGATCAACAGAATTTTCAATCAAAAAATCATAAACAATCAATTAAGAACATAAAATCAATATAAACCGAATGATTATGATTTCCAAAGTTGAGAATTAAAGAGATGAAAACAAACTTTAGCACTGTAGCCCTAGAATCCTCTCATTGATTTCTGTGCCAATTACAAAATGAATATGTCGGTTATGACATTTACAAATTTTAAACTTCTATTTATATGAAATTAAAACTATGTACTATTTACAATTTACACCCTAGACTTATTTATTTCATTAATCATAAAATGTATCCAACAAATTTTCTTATGAAAAGTTGGTCAAATGTGTCAACATGATGCAATAAAAAACTAATATATAAAATCATTATGAATGTAGAACATAGCATATGTTGTAATCATATAATAGTAGTACTTATTGCAATTATTGGAAATTAGTTTAATTGCACAAACTTGTACGGCTAGGTCAACATTGGAATTTGTGCTCTCATTGTACAACCGTATTGTAAATTCCATTGTGAAAAATCAAGCATTCGGTTAGTTGCAAATCTTGTCCTTATTTGTTTAATTCTTGTTTTGATTGATGTAATTGGAATATCAATTAGTATCAGAGACAAGTTATGGCAAAATTTGATTGAATTTGGATCTGAAATTCAATTTTGAAGAACACTGTTTCATTAAAAAAGAATTTCGAAAATCTAAAATCTTCAAAGGGTTTTTATTCTGTGGATGATTGAAACTGGTTTTTGGATCGAAGGTGAGTATTTTCAAGACGATTAATCTGATATAAGTTTTAAATTCCAAATCAAAACACACAAAAAGTTCTTTGAATTTTTGTGAATTTTCAGGTGTTGAGGGTTCTTGGCAGATTTTGTAATTTTGGGATTTTGATCTGTCTTTAGGCAAAAAGTGTTTGTAAACAAAAACCAGTCACTCGAAATTAATTTGGGATCAGATAGGGGATTTTTATTGAAAAATTGTGTTTTTGAACTTGAAATTTTCGAAAAACCTGATTAAACTCGGATAAAACTAAAACTTTAGTTTTAATCGAGTTTGATCAAGACTAATTCAAGTTGCATAAGTTCTTTGATCGAGTTTTACAAAGTTAGATTTGAGTTGAATACAAGTTTTAATCGAGTTGGATAAGCTCTTTATCCGAGTTTTATTAAACATCAGCCGAGTTGAAACAAAAGTTCTTTCGAGTTTTATCAATAAACTTTCAACAGAATTTAGTGTTTTTCGGGTTTGTTAAAACACCATTCGAGTTTGTTAAAATTCCATTCGAGTTGTATTAAACTTTCATCAAACATAACTCAAGTGTAATCCAAGTTAATTCGAGTGTTATCAAACCTTATTCGAGTTTAATCAAACACAATTCAAGTTGATTCAGTTCCATTCAAGTTTCATTGACTTGTAATCCGAGTTTTATTACTAACTCTTCGAGTTGGATCACTTTAGATTCGAGTTTGATAAGGATACATTCGAGTTTTACACTTCACCATGCGAGTTGATCCATTCATTGTTCGAGTTTCATCACCCATTGATTCGAGTTTGATCCTTTTACAATCGAGTTTCATTGTTCACTGATCGAGTTTCACTCTTTGTTCATCAAGTTTGATCCTTTGATGATCGAGTTTTACTCTTCTTGATTCGAGATTGATCATACTTAATACAAGTTTGATCAATCATTCAGTGTCCAGTTCAAATCAATCAATTTCCATTAAAGATCTTGGAAGATTCTGATCAATCAAATCACAATGTCGAAAGATGCATTAGCCATGGGGTCGGAAACCAAACCTCCCATTATTTATAGAGGTGAGTATGTTCAGTGGAGGGAACGGTTTCTGGAATTCATCAGTTTTCATGACCTATCAGATAAGATGTTGAAATCCCTGACAGAGGGACCAGCTGTATTTCTTGAAACAATTCCAGCTGTATCAAACGGCAATCCTCCTATACCGGAGAGAACTATAGATGTCACCAATCTAAATGATGCACGATAAAACGAAGAAAGCTGGGAGACAAAACTGCCAGAAAGCGCTTGCTGATTTCTATTCTGAATGATATATATATATATATATATATATATATATATATATATATATATATATATATATATATATATATATATATATATATATATATACTAGCTACATGCCCGCGCAAAGCGGCGGCGGCGACAAATATTTTTTTCGATTACTTGTTCGTTTAATAGATGACGATGATGAATAATATCTTTAAACACTGTAAAAGAAAAATACCTTAAGTTTCGATGTCAGTCAAATATCATAAAAACCATATGGTTACAGACAAAAATATGATCAAATATATTTTTGATAAAAAAGGAGGGGATGATAGAAGGAGGTGTGCAGCGGTGAAAAAGGAGGTGTGCAGCGGTGAAGGAAATGGAGCTATGGAAGAAATTGATTGAGGTCAAATGATAGAACATGCTTTGGATAACAGAGAGAGACGGGAGAAACGAATGGGCAGTTCTCTTCCCGATGTTAGCATCAGATTTCAAAGCATCCGAAATTGAGTTTAAATTTCATTTGTTTAAGAGACTTGTACATGATTAATATATATTATCTCCTACCATAAACGTAATAACCAATAATCAATCTACTGATTAAACATGTAGCCTTAAATTCATTACAACTACATATAAACCTAATAACCAATAATCAATAACCGATCAGTAATTAAAGCAAAACGACAACTAAAATAGGCATAAATTTAGCATACATACATGAAGAGAAGCAGGATCTCCAGGATGGAGAGGATCAAGAGAAACGACAACCTTAGCAAGGTATTGATGAGAATTAGGAGGTACAACCAACAAATAAGAAAAAAGAAACCTTCAAAAATCAAAGCAATTTTGACAAATAAGGGGGGAAAGTTGGAAAAACTGGGAGTGCAAGAAGGTATCTGAACCTGCATGCTGCACCAAGGCTTTCTTTCTTCTTATCTTATGGTCCATTATACATCCTTTTTTATTGCTTCATATTTTCTTTTACCAGCTGTATATGTTAGCTTGTACATGTATGGTGTATTTACAACTATGAGTCTATAACATCTGTCTACTTCACTATTACATCTGTCTACTTCAGGTATAAATTCTACATCTCCTCACACTGCTTGTTACTTAGGTCCCGGTATCCCAATACTCATCGTCGTCGTCATCGTCTCCAACATTCCCGAAATTCATACGAATTGCCTTGGTACTCCGTCATCCAAGAAGACCCTTCCTTTTAATATTTGCCGTATAAACCAAGTATCAATTGTCTTCCTTCAAGGCGTTCTTGAGTTCCTGTAGGGTGGGGGCAGGACAAAATAATTAAAAATCATAATCACACTAATATATGAAATGGTTCCAAATTATAAATAAAGTTACTTTATATCTTCGAAAAATCTCCTGGTTGGTGATCGGTTTGGTCATATCCGTCTCACCGACATTAAATGGCATATTCTGCAGGGAAAGAAACTCTCCTGGTTTGGGTGGTTTAGTTGGAGAAAAAGCCTACAAAATCAGAGTGACATAACAAATGAAATTTGGTACATTGATAAATCAAAATGAAAGTAGAGTTGCACAAATATAAGATATTACTTGCTCCATCCCATAATAATCCTTTTTTACTTCAAATTCCAAAAGCTTTCGTACTAAAATTAGCATGAATGTTATTAAACTCTGAGCATAGGTAATTAATATATTCCAGCAACATATTAAATATTATGTATGATAAAATGTAGTTATCAGATTCTCTCTAGTCTCTACAACTGTGACTATTTCTTTTCCATATCTACATTTGGAACTAAAGGTAAATCACTTGACACTCCAAAGTCAAATGTGAACTCTTTTAAATGGGATGAAGCGATTATCATTCATAAACAAACCAATAACTTGGATCGAGCATCATCTAAACCATAGACTGTTTTGGTGTCTTTTAAGCTACAGAAGTAGTTGCAACGCACAGCTGCAAGGCAGTCAGCCTGTATAATACCAAAATGTTGAGCATGCCACCTTCCAATAAACAAGAAGAGTCGATATGCAATAATATAAATATCATCGATATTGATTTGTTGGCATGCAAAACAGTAAACGACACACAAATACTTAAAGGTTGATAATCATGTAAGCATATAATCTCTAAGTATAAAAAAGCAATTAATAATGTAACTTGCATGATTTCTATACCTGGATGATTGGCAGATTATCTGGAGAGATGACAAAAGGCTCCGATGGGTAAATAGAATGTTGATCTAGCTCCATGGGCAAGGTATGTGGGAAATCAATCTAGTAACTCTTGTTCAACTGGCAATTTACCATCCATAGATGCATTCTCGCTGGGTACCGTTTCAGCAAATAGTATCAAATTATCCCATTTGCAGGTTCTTTCCGACCATGGCCTTGAAACTTATGCAGAATTGTTTTTAAATTGGATTCTATTGCATCAGCCCTAACTTGTATAACTATATCTATGGCATAAATCAAATACAGAGGCTTTTCAGGTGATGTGAAAGGGAGTAAAAAGAGGATCTCTGTGCAGTATTTGAGAGGGAAAAAAAAAAGAAGAAGAAAAAAGCAAGTTAAAGTCGTATTTCAAATTATAATTAGTATATCACTTGGGATTGAAATCAACAAGAACCCACATCAAAAAAGCGATTGTTAGTACGAGCACTCACTTCTTCAAAATAATAGTTTGCTATTGAGAAGTTACATCAAGAGACAACAACCATCCATTAAATGTCCAGTTTCTTAAAATTTCGTGATTATTTAGTACCTTTGTAATCCTTCTTAGGTGACATCGAGTCTATGCCCTTCATAGAGGCTTTGCGGAAACTTCTTTTCTCTGCTAGTAAATATACTCTTACAATATCTCAACAAATAATTAAGCGGTTCTAACTAACTAAAATCTGATGCACTAAAACTCCTAAACAAGTAAACAACAGTCCTAAGAAATGGTTTTTAGAACAATACATGCCAAGTTCCTTTGGATAACAGCTAATAATCAATTCTAAAATATCATATAATAATTTACTTCATAAAAAATGACAGTACAAGAAAAACCATAGAACATTTTATACAATAGGCAGTAAGGCAAAATTAATAGATACCCCCTCATAAAAATAAATCTACACAATTTCAGATCATAAATTCAAGTTTATTTGCAGATTGCAATTTCATTTGCAGTTAATAGTAAGCGATAAACCTCAGATCATGGTATAGAATCGCCCTCATTTTATCATTTATCTCGGGTTGGAAATGCATGTAGTCATGAACTTTGCTCTCATTCTGCATCACAAACACATCAACAAATTAAATAAAATAAAACTATACATCTACATTAAAATGGGATTGTTTCTATAAATTGTTTATTATGTTACCTCTACGAGCTTGTAGAAACTGTATATATCTTCGACATACTCTACCTCAGCCAGTTCATTATCGATATCTTGTGCATCAATATCGACAACACTTGCAAGTTTAGGTTTGTGGTTAAGGCCACAGGAAGCCTTGCTACGGGCAGTAAGTGTTGAAGTTAAGAACGATTGATGTTGCTTGCTACGAAATCGAGAAGTTGGATCGGGTTTCTTCCCTTCTTCTATATCAGGACTGATATCGAATACCATTTCATTTTGCGGCACAGGTGGTGGTTTTGGCATCACTGTAGCCTTCTTATTGGCAACCTTGTTATCCACAGCCATTAATACTGCAAAACCACATCAAGAATGTTACTTTCTATCATAAAATTACGATTGAAACTGGAATGAATTATTTTTATTTAATCAAATAATTGGAAAATATGCTCACCTTTTTGTTTTCAGCTACTTCTTTTTGTGCATTGGCTAGTAATTGTGCACAGAAACATCTTGTAACAGGACGGGTGATTGCCGGGAGAGGCTTCCATCCAGCTCCTTGACCAGAAACTTGATAATAAAAATAGCATATTGGTCTCTTATGACAATTTTTCAGGTACTCAGGCTCTCTCTATTGGTCCTATGAAAAATCGTAGCCTACTTGAGGTTTTGAGTTTGTAATCCTACCAGTGCTCTTCCCTAACAAATTTGTCCAGTCATGTGGGCTTTTCTTGCTCTCGGTTGCCCTTATCAACTCAAGTAGAGCTTCATTAACCTGAATTTGCAATGTTTATACACGAATCAGTGAAACAACACCAGGTTGACTTCGTATTTGCTATGGGCCTATGTCATTGTGAATTTGCGTAAGCTTCATAGACTCCGTAAGATTCTCCATTCTGCTTAATCTTATTTCTTTATATGATAAGTTGATAATACATCATTAAAAAAAGGCTAGAAAAGAAAGAGGCGACTCTATGTTATTTAAATCACATGAATCAGAGTCTATCAGGAAGGCAAGATGGCAAACTAAACACTATATATACATCTTTGGTCCTCTCATGACTCACAAGATGACCTCCATGTCATTGAAATATTTAACTGCAGGAACAGGCAACTTGTCGAGGTGCTTGCAGGCACAACTCTAGGAGCGGGGTTCGTTGTCTCATTGCTTGTTTTTGAACCTGTGATGCTCTTAAGAGTAGACATCAGGAGTAGAAACAGAGGGATCAAGAGTAGACATCAAGCAGGCTGAAATTTTATAAATTAGAACTAAAATTCATACAAAGATATAAAACCATAAATTAGAACTGAAATATCAATGTAAAGATGATAAATAGCATCCATAAGAACTAAAACACAAAACCCCAAACAAATAAACAGGAATCCATATTAGATGTATCTTGGTGTCAATGCATGAGAAGGTTGACAATGGTGGGCAATAGAATCAACTACCACTTTTTTTGTGAAAATTTTTTTAATTACCTTGAACCGATGTAAATGCAGCCTAATTTCAAGATGATAATTGTGATGGTGATGATGATGATGATGATGATGGATTGTAGAAAAATCATCTACCTATTGCTTTTGTGAGTTGTGGCTGCACAAAAAAAGCATTTTATGCAGGAGTAGACTACTAACTCTTGAATTTTCATTTGTCTTATATTACACAACAAATATGTAGAGCAAAATAACATTTTTATGCAGAACAAAACATGCTCAAACTCATCTATTTATTAAGCCTTCACTTCCACCATTCCTCCTCAGGGCTTTACCTTCAACAAACAGACAACAGCATCGAGGTCACAAAATGAATAAACAGAACATGACAGCAAGAATGAGCCCCCAATCACAAACCAATCTTGAAAGAACAAAATATATTATGAAGAGAAGAATATTAAGTTTATTATTACCTTGATGGTTTGATAATTCCAGATGTGTCTTTAAGAATGCGAAGTTTAGCTTTCTCGGAGAAATTGATCCCGAGAGTAGCTAGAAGAGATTCATCAATGTTTATGGCAGAATTTATGAGCGTCGGAAGTGCTCCATCTCAACGTGACAATCAGCTTCTACGGACAAAATTTTAAATCGAACTTCTACTATTGGAAGGATCGTTCACGGCCAATGTAACAATGCAGTTGATGCAGATTTTTGGCATTCTTTGCAGCTTGTGCAGAGTGAGAACCAAAGATTTTTAATTTAGCAATTTTTTACAATCGAAATAATGTAATGGCTACAAACACATAAGTTATGGGAAATAAATAGTCAAGACCAAAGACAAAAAAACACTACCTCTACACCTGTAAAAGTTGAAAGTTCTGCAAATTGACTTGAAGTTTTCTCCAAATTTAAAAGCTTTGATGGCACGTAACTCCAAGCACCTAAGGAGGTAATACTTTGACACCGATGTATAGTTTATTAAGAATTAGAGTAGCTGGTATCTCAATTCCAATACAAACAATTTGGTCACCCGAAAGGAAATCCAAGAATTCATAAATAACCAAATAAAAACTACCAAAAGAGTTTGGCACTAATACCCATTTTTGGCGTTTTGTATCAGTGATGAACTTTGGTCAGATACAGGCTCTATCCAACTTCCTTCAACCATTTAATATTCATTTTGAAGTGTTTTTCTCATGTAACAGATTCAAGAGCATATTGGTTTGTAATCTCAAAGCTAGGAAATGCTTTATATGTTTTCATAATGAAATGCAAATCAAACATATAAAAATAGTAACACTCAATGAACAATAAAATTTTGTTAGATTGAACCAGAAACTCGATGCAGACGCAATTACTACCTCATTCCTTTGAATCGGAAACTAAAACACCCGAAACAAAATGTTGCAACATAATACCTTATGGCCTAAAACTGTGAAAAAGTCAACCAGTCTGGGTTTCTGTTTGTAAACCCTCACTGTCCTTAATTTTTTCGGTTGTCGCATTCCGTATTGAAAAGTTGAGCATGTGAATTGTGTACTGTGTAAGCTCTATAACCTCATCAAAAGTGATAAAATTTACAAGCCACAGCAAATCTAACAAAATAAACAATAAATTGTTAATAAACACAAAAAACTGCATACCTTGTTTTGAAATGCAAGAAAATAGAATATAATATCATGTATAAACTTTATATTTTACTTTTACACATGGATTTCTCTACATGTGTATGTAACTTTATTAATGCAGGTAAGCAAACAGGACATGAAACATACATTTGAAGTACCATTAAGACATGTGTGATGCAAGTGAAGGTGGCAATTGTCATGTGTTCTTACAATCAAGTCAACAACATTCCTACCTGTGTTGTTCCTAGACTTCTTCGTAACACCATTTGTGGGGCATGGCGGCTCAATGGGTACTTACCATCCTCTTCTTCACTTTTATGATGAAATAATTTCACATTTTTCCATATTAAAAAATGACTCTTGCTTTTCTAACTAACTGAGCTGAATCATATTGTTGTTACAAAATATCTTATGACCTACTACATTTTATTATACTAATCAAAATAGCATCATATTTTCTTCTTAATTACTTCCTATTCTAAACAGGATGCATCATCCTCATCAACGCCACTGAACTTTCAACGTGGCGAGTAAAACTTGTGTCTATTTATGCCACATTGTCGCTTAAATCCTTGTTATGTAAGTACACTCCGCAAGTGTTTTTTTATAATTTACCTACCATACAGATCCATTTCCTAGTGAAGATGAAGGCTATTTTCTGTTCACTACCATAGGTGCCAGGGAGAGCCATATGTCCTGGACAAGTGTTTGTGATTATCAGTCCATAACCTACCACAAAAATCAAGTTTCCTTGTAACGATATTTCTATCATTGCAACCATAACCTCCAAAAAAGCTGTCAAAGCCTCTACTATGCAATGATAGACTAAAATGGACATTTTACGGACACTTTATACAACATTTTTTATTTAATTGACAAAGTACTCTTGACAACTTATTTTCTTTGGGGGGCATGATAGGTAACATTTTAAGCAAATATGATTACTGTTCACCTGTGTATATACAATATGGAAGAAAATCAAGAGTAAACAAGGTGGAAAAAAAACATGAAACATAGTTACTGAACAACTACGAGGAGGATGGCATTACCTTTGTGGGCTCTCAACTTACAAGACCGTAGGCTCTAGCTGCCACTCCACTACAGCTCTGTGAGATGGCAAAAATCCCAACCGAATCTGAACCAGGCTGGAAAATAATCAAGGAAATTTTTATTAACTTGATAATCATCAATTAACAAAATATCAACCTGTTTGAGAATAGGTAACACGAACCTTCATCCCAGGCATCTGGACCCAATCGGCAACAGTAGCCTTTGAAAGGAACTCTGCCAATGTTTCTAGCAGCAGCAGTATTCGGTCCACCACCAATCAGTTAACCTAATTCCCTTAACAATGGTTTTTCGGCATCCAAATCTAAGCATTCAAAATCAAATCCTGGATCTTCAGTAGAAGAAAAGAAACACAATGGTATGGTGAAAAATAAATTTTGACGATAGAGAAAATACAAATTAGTTGAGCTGTTGAAGAGACATTGTTTAATGTTAATGTAAAGTGGACCATAGATAGATAAAGATACAGAAAGGAGCGTAGACAAAAAAAACACCTAAAAATTTAGCAAGAGATCACAACATAAGTAATTATAGTCTGGATCATAGTCACTTTTTGGATCATACAATCTGTTTTCATAAATGTAGTCATCATCATAGGATTCATAGCCTACATTTTTAAAATTACATTCATCAAAACCATCTAAACGTAGAAAATCTTTAGGTAGTTTAGACATTTAATCTGTTCAGTGCATCTTTTTTCCATGCTTCGTTGAGATAAAGGCAGAAGCTTTCACGCAAGTCAAGTGATTCAAGGTGCCCACAACCATTCAGAATCGCCAGCAACCCAATGTTTGTCATGCTGTTTCCGATGAGTTCTAGGTGCCTTAACTCACAAAGATTCTCCCCGATAGCTACTGCTATCTCATCAGACATATCTTCATCTGTATATTCATTATACCAATCAACTTCATCTATATAATCATATCATCATACAAATCATTTTCAAACAGATTCACTTTCAGTATTTTAGCATGGGACAACAACGGCCAACAATTTTGATTGCTTCTTTTGAGATTGATTTAGAATAAAGGCTGACTTCCTCCAATAACGGAAATTTATTCAAAGCTTCAAACCAACATTTATTTGTACAAGAAAAGCAACGTACAATTTTAAGACATCTAAGTTGACTTGACCTTTGAACCAAATTAACAGAAATAATATGTTAAAACCTAAAAAGTAAGATTGTGTGGCATACGATGAATATTAAAAATTTAATGATGAAACACATATCTATCCTAAATAATTAGTTACAAGTTTGAATGTAACTATAAAAATATATAAAGTCCATTCATGTAATGCACATAAGCATTTGCTATTATTATAAGAAACAAATACACAAAACGCCAGATGTAATAAGCTTTCATACCTTTCTGCAACATATTGAAGAAGCCCGTCAACGTTAAAACCCACAAGGGTAATTATCAACCAATTGGCCTTGGCTTCTATTCACAGCATGCTTACACATCTCTCTACAACCACCATAAATAAAAGGCTGTAAATGTAATTCTGGATCCAAATTAACGTCCTCATAAATGTCCCTTCATGCCTTTCTAGTTTTATAATAATCCATGTAAATGAGCCTCCAAACTGCAGGTCCTTGCAGATTTTATGCCAAGCAGTACACACTTTCTAGGCATTCTCAAGTATGCCATAGTCATTATATCCAACGGAAGCTCCAACCAATACCTTATCTCTTTGGGCAATTGCTGATTTTTTTTTTTTTGCTGACACCATTATCACTTTCATATAAAAAAGTAACCAATTAAAACTCAATATTCCTAAAACAAAAGCATTTTAACTTACTTTGAAACAAAAACAAGACATACCACTCTATATGAAACGAAGATGGAAGCATTGCTGCAGAAGATAGTTTTTTGGACATTGACACGAGAAGTCTCGAATTGAATAAAATGTTATTCTTGTGCATCGGAGGAATGCAATAAAGTTAAGGTGATTCCTTCATTGGGATTCAAGATCTATGTTCTCGAGCAATGCTTTCCATCTTCACAGATCCCATATGCAACTCTGCAAGGTCCATAGCCAGAATTTTCAACTGGCTAAGCATCCACATAAACCTCAAAATCACTCACACCTTCCAAACAACGAATTTAAAAGATTCAAAAATTATAATCTAAAGTCTTACTATTTAGAAACGATGAGTTGAGGATTGCTGTAATTATCATCATCGCTAGACTGCTTCATCCCTTTAATATATAAACAAAATTTTAACCTTTCTGATACTTGAAACCTTCAATTAACGAGCAAAAGAAGCAAAAACGGTATTATATATCGAAAATCAACAATTAACAAATGCTACTAAAACAATCAAACCTGTAAGTAGATTATTGTCAAAGAATTCAGCTTGAATGTAAACAGAAGTATGAAACAATGCAACAACAAAAAATCGAGATAAATAATTAAACTCTTGGAAGACAATAAGATCTTCTCACTCTTCAAGTTTGCTTCAAATTCCGAAAATTCATCATCAAACTTTTTCACAAATAAATGGATGGAAGAAATGCAATACCTATTGAAACCTTATATAACTTTTCCCTCTTAAAAATCAAAACATCAAGGCACGTACCTATTAAAAGTCATGAAGGTTAAGCAAGGCCGTTGGGGCGGCTGTTGGGGTGGTGTTGGGAAGCTCGGCCTACTGTCTGAAGGCAGGCGGCAGGGTGGCAGATGGTGGAGGCGGTGGCTGTTGGAGGGTGGTGGTGGCTGAAGGCAGAGGCTGCTCAAGGGAACCAGAGGGAAGGCGACGGCTGTTGGAGGCGTAGGAGGAGAACCAGAAGGAAGGCGGTGGCTGCTGAAGGGAAGGCGGTGGTAGGAGAGAGTAGGTTCTGTACCATGGGGGAAGAAGGAAGCGTGAGAGAAGAGAGCGGTTTATTTTCCAAGGAACACTGGTTCCAAGAATTCAAAATTACAAAACAAAATCTGTTTTCAATGTTCTGCAATAGATGCTTGTACATTATGCATGATTACTTGTAAGTCTTAAAATTCAAGAATGATGCTTTATTAAGTTGTACTTTGTGCATGATGAGTTGTGTTTAGCTAAATGCTTTATTAGTAGTTAAGATATATATATATATATATATATATATATATATATATATATATATATATATATATATATATATATATATATATATATATATATATATATCAGTCTGAGAGATACAAGCAACGCCAAATCCATCTGGGATGAGGTGTGTAAACTTATGAGAGGGACAGACAAAGCAGCTATGAATAGAGCGAGAAACAGTATGGTGACTTTTCAAAATTTTAGAGCGAGAGAAGGAGAGTTGCTGGAAAGCACCTATCTGAGGTTTGTCAATCTAGTGAGTGAGATGAAGAGGAATGGAGTGACAAAATCCAATCTGGATATAAACGTCAAATTCCTAAATGTGCTTAATCCGAGTGGGATAAATATACAATGATTATCCAGAAGGCTAAAGAGATTGACAGTATGGATTTACATATGGTGTTTGAGAACCTTAACAACTATCAAGAAGTTGTTTTAAGGAAAATTAATGGAAAGAAACAAGCAGAAAAGGCAACAATTGATCCTCTGGCTCTTCTTGCTGATAAGAAATACAAATACAAGCTGAAGAAGGAGAAGCGGGTTTCTCTGAGCAGTAGTTCCTTATAATCAGAATAACCGCTTCTTCAACTGACTCCGAGATAGAGGAGATGAAAAAGCAGATGGCCTTACTAACAAAGGCATTCCAGACCATTTTATCACAAACTGACAAATAACAAAATGCAATATAAGACAGGCTCCAGGAAATATGAAAAGAGGGATAAGTATGACAAATCTGGAGAGAGCAGTGGTAAAAAGGCTGAAAAATATGAGAAGACTGATAAGCCGGCTAAGAAAGATGCTGACCAGAAATGCTATAACTGTGGCAAACCAGGCCACTTTGCCAGAGAATGCAGACTGCCAGTAGTTAAGAACTTTGACTACTATACATGGAAGGCACTGCTAGCAAAAGAAAAGGAGGTTGGTAAGGCATTAATGGCTGAGGACGACCACTGGCTGCAACTGTCTGAAGATGAAGACATTCTGGATGAAGACACTCATATCTGCCAGAAGTCAGAAGTGTTTAACGAGTCCGAATTGAGTGAGTCTGCTACGTTGGCTGAAGATGAGGTTTGGGTAGGCCTGACTGATTATGAAGCTGAACAGCCAAAGGATTCTGATTCTGACAACGAACTGAGAGAGGATATGACATTGATGGCCACAGGAGAAGCATGTTGCAGTAAAGATCAGGAAGATGACGGATCAGATACAGATGCCTCAGACAATTCAGAGACACTCGAGGTATAATCTAATTCTGAGTCTGATGATGATAACTCTTGTGTGCTAGAACAGAAACTTACTCAAATGTCTTATATGCTAAAACGCTTGGAAAAATCATTAAAAGCCGAAAAGAAAAATGTCCACTCCTTGGAAATAAATAAGACAAGAACATGCTTTAGTATTAACTTTTTCCAAGGATAAGGCATTAGCATTAAGATTAGTTTCTGATTTGCAAGATAAATACAAAGAAATTGAAAGTGAGAATCAAAAGCTAAGTAACAATATATCTGACTTAAAAGAAAAACTGAAATTAGCTGAGTTAGAATCATCAAGTTTTTCTGTAAAATATCATTCAAACTTTGATGAACGAACAAAGTTATATGAGAAAATCAAATCCTTGGAAGATGAGTTCATTAAAAGAGGTCAAACGGATCAAACAGTCCATTTGAATCAACCGAAAGATACCAAACTTTATAATTCAAAAACAGGTATTGGTTGGACAAATCCTAAATATGTAACAAAAGCAATTTCATCTTCACCAACTCTTTATGATGTTAGATATATGAATTTAGGATTGAAAATGGTATTCTTAAAAGCTTCAGATGAGGTAGAAGCAGCTGAATATCTGAAAAGGTCGAGAAACGACAAAATGCAAAATACTTTGGACTATAACAAGTTCAATGACAGTTATCAAAATTCATGCATTTCAGAAGAGTATATTCAGACTTATTCTGATAAATTGTCTGAAAATACTACTTCCACTCAAAAGCCATATATTCCAAATTCAATTCTTGAAAAATTAATTCTGATCTAGAATTGAAGCTGAAAACTTTTGAGTCTGAAAATGAAAAACCTTAGGCTGAACTTAAAGATTTGGAAATAAAATGAAAAATCACCCTGAAAGCAAAACTCAACCAGATCAGATTTCTTCAATTCAACCTGATTCTACCAATTCTGAAAAAGGAATTTGATCTGTACATGAACTCTGATTTTAACTCATTGGAGGAAATGTTTGTCAAAATTGATGAGTTTATTAAACCACTCCATGACAAACAATCTGATAATCCCAAAGAACTTGCAAGTATTTTGAAGACAATAGCTACAGATTCTAAGGTTAAATCAGTATCTTCACCTGTTTTACATAAGGAAGAGGAGAAAATAAAAGTAACTTTTGTTAATCACAAATTCAAAAATGGTGAATCCTCTTCATCAAAGGATACAATTGCAAAGAAAGGAAAAGTTTCAGAAGGTAAGAAAATTTACAGAGTATAACTGATTCTAAATCGACTAATTTGTGTTTTTCTATTATGTAAGATATTTCTGTGAAAAGAACATCAAAGCTAATTTGGAGAAAGAAGCAAGTCACAAAGAAAAAGAAGAATTTTAGACAAGAATGGAGAGTGAAAGAGAATCTGTTACAGATAGGATTAGATCCATAGATAATTCTGTCTGTAACATCTGTTAAATACTGTTCTAAATACTCTTGTGTTGAATTGCTTTCTTTAAATTTTGTCAATTGACATGTGTCGAATGATAAATCTGTGCATAAATCAGATAAGTTTGTATGGGTTCCGAAGAACAAGGTTCCTATTTTTAAATAGCAGAGGGTTCCAAAGAAAAACATTTCAAAATCAGTTCCCAAAAGAACTGTACAAAGATGGATACCCAAAAAGACTGTTCAAAAATGGGTTCCAAAGTCAAAGAATTTATCTGTTAATATACCTGACAAAATACCACATGATTTACCAAATTTCAAAGTACCCAACTATAAGTGCGTACCTCATGTTTTACTTCGTTTTATAGGTAAATCATGTGTGGTACCTTGACTCCGGGTGTTCCAATCATATGAACGGACAGAGAGAAACCCTAACGAATTTTGTTGACAAATTCTAGAGGACGGTAAGGTTTGGAAATGATCAATTCTGTATGATCAAAGGCTATGGGAGTCTGGAGTACGACAAAACAACAATTCAAAAGGTCTTTTACGTTGATGGTCTTGGCCATAATCTGTTCTGTATCGGCCAACTATGCGATAAAGGGTTAGAAGTTAACTTCAAGGCTAATAGGTGTAGCATGAGATCTGAGGAAGGGAAGGAAATCCTCGATGGGAATAGGAAAACTAATTTGTACTCCATAGATTTAGCCCACATTAATCTGAAGAAAGATGTCTGCTTACTGTCAAAGGCAACATCTAAAGTATCCTGGTTGTGGCATCGCTCTCTATCCCATTTGAACTTCAAAGAATTAACCAATCTTGCAAAAGGTGGTTTAGTCAAAGACTACCAACTCTCCGATTTCAGAAGGAGCAGCTTTGTGCCGCTTGTGAAAAAGGGAAGATGGTGAGGGCTTCTCACAAGTTAAAAGTTGAACATTCTTCAACTAGGGCTTTAGAGCTACTCCATATGGACTTGTGCAGACCTATGCGGGTACAAAGTATTAATAAGAAAAGATATGTGTTGGTCATAGTCGATGATTATTCAAGATACACATGGGTATTCTTCCTAAGATCCAAGTCTGAAGCTACCGAGATTATTATTGACTTCATTCGCAAAATTCAAGTGAAGTTGCAGCTATCGGTTCAGACCATTAGATATGATAATGATACAGAATTCAAGAATAATTCACTCGAGACATTTCTGAGTTCTGTTGGGATAACTCATCAATATTCGACAGCTCGTACCCCACAACAAAATGGCGTAGTTGAAAGACGAAACCGCACGCTTGTGGAATCTGCTAGGACGATGCTTGCATATTCTAATCTGCCGTTATTCCTATGGGCTCAAGTTGTAGCAACTGCGTGCTTTGCCCAGAACAGATCAATATCAATAGAAGATTCGGAACGACTCCGTATGAATTCATTAATAAACGAGTTCCTAATGTTAAATTTTTCCATGTTTTTGGATGCAGGTGTTTTATCCTAAATGACAAAGACAACTTAGGAAAGTTTAATCAGAAACCTGACGAAGGCATATTCATTGGATACTCCAAAGAATTTTCGGCTTTCCGAGTCTACAATAAGCAAACGAAGACTGTCAACGACAGCGTAAACGTCAAATTCGACGAAAGAATTGTAATGGCTCCTGAACACACCTATTCAGGACCCGAGTCCAAACAATCGACTTCTCTGAAGTCTCTAGAGCTTAATGATGACAATAATGATCTCAATAAACTTTTTGAAAATTTTTATGAAGACTACTTTGAAAAAACCAAATTTAATGTTCCAATTTTGGTTCCTGACAGGATTACTGAAGATCCAGTCGTAGTCTCTGATCATTCGCACCAACCGATTTCAGAAGATACTGGAGAGGTTTCAACGACCGATGTACACATACCTATTGAAAGTGTACAACCAATTCAAGCTCCAGAATCTTTTGAAACTCCCTTGAATTCTAAAAATTCTATAAACCACACTTCAGTTGATATCCATTCAACTTTTGAAACAAATCCCTGAATTCCCTACCTGGACTTGAATCCAAATCAAGACCAACTTCAACCTTACTCTCATACGTTCAAATGGACAAGGAATCATCCACCTAAAAACATCATTGGTGATCCCTCTGCCTCAGTAAAAACCAGGAGAGCTACCATGAACAAATGTGTCTTCTCAAATTTTTTGAGCGAGATCGAGCCAAAGACGGTGAAAGAAGCTCTTCTGGATGCAGACTGGATTGTAGCTATGCAAGAAGAGCTCAATCAGTTTGAAAGGTTGAAGGTCTGGAGATTGGTGGAAAGACCAAAGGACAAGTCTATCATTGGCACGAAGTGGATCTTCAAGAATAAGAAAGATGAACACGGAGTCATCATTTAAAACAAAGCTCGCCTCGTAGCCAAAGGATACAGCCAGCAGGAGGGAATCGATTATGACGAAACTTTTTCCCCCGTTGCTAGGATTGAAGCAATTAGAATGTTTTTAGCATTTGCAGCACATAAAAATTTTACTGTATATCAAATGGATGTAAAACTGCGTTTTTAAATGGGGAGTTAACTGATGAAGTATATACATATCAGCCCGAAGGTTTTACTGGTCCTTCGAAGCCTGATCATGTATTTATTTTAGACAAATCACTGTATGGCCTTAAACAAGCACCCCGAGCTTGGTATGATGCCCTTTCAAATTATCTATTGAAAAGTGGCTTCAACAAAGGTGCAGTGGATACTACCCTATTTATTAAACGTCACGGTCCCGATATCATAGTTATTCAAATATATGTGGACGATATAATATTTGGGTCTACAAATACTGAGTTTTGCAAAAAGTTTGCATTTTTAATGTCCTAAAAGTTTGAAATGAGCATGATGGGAGAAATAAATTTTTTCTTGGGTCTACAAGTAAAACAACCGAGTGATGGTATTTTCATCAATCAGTCAAAGTACATTCAAGACATGTTAAAGAAATTTAACATGGTTAATAGTACACCCATGAAAACTCTCATGGCTCCGGATTCTAAATCTAAACTCGATGATGAAATTTCATGGAAACCTGTTGATGTAACTCAGTATCAAGGGATAATTGGGTCATTAATGTACTTAACTGCCAGTAGACCAGATATTATGTTTGCTACATGTGTCTCTGCTAGATATCAGGCACATCCAAAATAATCACATTTGGTTGCTGCCAAACGAATATGTAGGTCCCAAAAGGTTTCCCTAGTGTATTGTTCTAAGTTGTGGGGGGGGGGGGTTGAATACAGCAAATTAAAACTCAACACTCTTTATTCAATGTTTGTGTATACTATTAACAAGTGTTAATTACAAACAAGCTTGACTGCGGAAAGGTTCAAACTGAGATGACAGATACAACAGATGTTCAACACACACTCAGACTAGATACAATGAATACACTCACTTAGATGAACTCACTGATTTTACAAGACACAGATGGACAGCTGAAATAAGAACAGCTTAGACACACGTTACTGTTTTATTCAAGCAGACTTGCATGCATGGAATAACACACTTCAATGCACGATCTGAATTTCTCACTCTTGGTTATCTCACAATCCTTAGAAGCTTCCTTTTATACTCTCACTGAGAATCTCAGTGAACCTTCTTCTTTCGACAATGAGATAGTGGGATGTCTTTCCAAAAAGAGAAAACAACTTTTTTGCACATTCTGAAAAAGCAGACTTGTCTCCATGTGGCAGAATCTTTGTCTTTTCCTTTTTGTCTCTGTTGCATAAGGCTTTAACCAAAAGAGGAATGTCAACTTTGCATCTTTCTGCTTTTGTTAAGACCATTTTGATATAAGAAATGGTCTGTCACCCATTTCAAATATCCTTTTGTCTTCATGTAACAGAACTGCGTAGGCAGGCTTTTGCAGTTTCTGTTTTCCATTTTGTCTTCGACTTGTAAACTGATCTTGTAGCCAAAAACAATACATGAGGACTTGGAAACATATTCTATAAAGTGTTTAGCCTGTTCACAAAGAACAGAACACATAGAACTTGTCCAAGCTGCTCATCAGAAGAGAGCAGCTTAGACAGTTTATGTCCAGCCTGTTCAGCAGACAGAACAACTTGGACAATGTGTCTTTGTTGCAAGGAATGCAACAGCGTAAACAACTTTGACTCATATTGCAAATCACTTTTCAGGTTTCAATAAGGCATAATCAGGCCTTAAATTATACCTTCAAGTACATCAAACAGGTTTGATTAAAAATCTCCCCCTAAGATGTAGAGCAGGTTTGACTGAGGCCTTTTTGTGCCTAACAATCTCCCCCTATTTGCAATAACCAGTCAAAGTAAAGTAAAAGATCAGTTTATATATATACTGATTTTTGATTACATAAACAACACATGTTTTTACAAAAGTATAACTGATGTACTAGTGTCTATTACAACTGATGTAAGATAGAAAATTACAACTAATGTAACAAAGTACAACTAATGTACATAAAAATTCAACAATTTCGACTGTTGATGATGGGAGCAAGTAATGGCAAGCCTGTCCAACTGATGAACAACTTCCATTCTTCGTCTACTCAGATTGTAGATGGACTTTAAGGAAGTGGTGGCACTCCTTCTTCAAACATTTCTTCAAGTTGTTCCATGGTTTCATCCAATTCCTCCATTTCAACTCTGAGGAACATGAAACTGGGATGTTGAAGCTCCGCTCTTTCATAAAAGCCTCTGAGCTGATCCCTGATGGCTGCTCTCCACTTTATGGATTGCCTAAAGTAATTAGCAAGTCTTAAAGAAATAAGCTGTTTGAGACCAACCTTGTGCAGATCTGATGCTCTTTGGAAGCACTTCTTCTTTATAAGGGGATCTACAAAAAATACCCCCAGCTCAGGTTCTTCAATCAGCTTTCCTTCCTTATATTCCACTCCTTTAGGCAGGCTGTGGTCTACTCCCTTGATTTCCATGGCTAGATCACCTTGTTCAATCATTATTAGGAGTTCCTCCAGCTCTGTATCCTTTCTGTTCCTCTTGGACTTTATCTTGGGGGTATCCACAGAGATACCCTTAATCTGTTCTTCTGAGATCAGGCCAAGATCTCTCACTCTTTCCATCAACTTTTTGACGTATGCCGTGATAGTCTTAGCTGTTTCAGACTTAGACTGACTCAGGGAAACTGCAAACTCCACCCATTCTCTGTATCCCATTTGATCAACGTCAGTGTATTCATATGCTTCCAGTTCTAGGCCTGTAGCACCCATTTTGGTTATCTGTAGCTTCCACTGTTTGCCTTTTCTTGAGATGGGAACAACTTTGACAATTGATTCCTTGGCAAGTATTCTGTCAGCAACATCAAAGAACTTTTTCCTTGCCAAGTTGTCAAAGTGAATTTGGGCTCTTGCAGAGGATGCTTGCTTGGACTTAGTCACTGAGACCTGAGCACCCTTTTCCTTATCACCTTCCTTTTCAAACGCTGACTCCTTAGCAGCTTCAAGAAATTTTCTTTGCACATCCAAAGAGGGCATTTTAATTTTGCTTGCCTCTTTGAATGCAAAGGATCTAGCAGCTTTGGCAGAGGCTTCTTCCTTCTTTAGTCTTTCAAGGGCTTCGAGCTGTTGATCTCTGTATTCACAGTATTGCTCCATAGAAACACCCATTTCCTTAGCTCTTGCCTTGTCAAACTTTAGCTGTCTAGATCTTAGGTGGTCAGGGTCTACAGCTGCTTTCTTCTTTCCTTTGGCTGTTATAGTTTGAACACCTTTAGGAGCCTCTTCCTCTTCTTCTTCTTCTTCTTCTTCTTGCAGAAACAAATGTCTCCTTCTGCTTGGCCTGTCCCCAGGAATGGATTCCTCCCCCTTAGTTTGTGCAGGGTTTGGAGATCCAGCCTGAGTAGGCTGAGCAGCTTCAGTGTGATGGGAGACATCCTTAGTGGGACCTGTTTGAGATGCACCTGCTGCTTGACCAACATATGCTGATTTCTCCTTAGAAGGAGAAGAGGTTTTCTCCCCCTTAGACTTAGTCTTTGAGGCAGATAACTTCTCCCCCTTTGAAGGAGATGGCTCAGAACCTTCAACAATTGGTCTGCCTGGAGAAACAAATTCAGTAGGCTTAGCAGCAGTTTTGGCAGCAGGCTTGGGGCCAACCAGGCTATGCACTAAGAAAGCCAGATTATCCTTAACCTCTGCAAGCTGGGTAAGGCAGGTTTGAAGAGAGGAGGACTGAGAATCAGCAAAGGAGGACAACTTTAATAGGTTTTCTCTGTCAGAAGCTGTGAACAACAAACTTTGAAGCTGTGCAAGATGTAATTCAAGAGAGTCTTGCACATCATCAAGGTTTGCTGACACAGAATTGGACAGAGAGACAATAAGAGTATTTAAACTTGCCAATGTAGTAGGAAGGGTAGTAGTGCAAGTGATGAGGAGAGTGGACAACTGTTGGGATATGGTTGTCATGGAGGACACAGAGTCCTGTTGGTTTGAAAGGATAGAGGAGAGAGTAGTGGAGATATTTTGCAGCTGTGCAGTGAGAGCAAGCAGCCGTGAGGACTGATCAGCTTGAGGAGTGGTTGGAAAGGAAATCTTGAACAAATCAAAGTATCCCTTGAGCTGTGAGATGCAGAGTCTGAGATTATTGAGGGTAAGGAAGTCATGGAATTTTCCAAAGAACGAACTTTGTTGGTCAGCAAAGAAAGCTGATCCTTCAAAGGAAGATCTTGGAGGAGTGTGGGTGGACTGTTTGGATTGTGTAGATGGTGAGGAATGAGAATGGGATGAGGATGAGGCAGGTTTTTGAGGATGGGATGGAGAGGGAAGGGTTACTTTTGACAGAAGTTCCATAGCCTGGGCATAAGTAAGATGGCCCACCTTGGAAGGGTCAATGAGTCCTTCAGCAGTGGCTGTAGTTGCTTCATCAGGAGAAGGGGTAGAAGATGGTGGCCTTTCAGATGCTGCTTGTGTTGCAGCACCCTCATCAAAGCCTGGGGTGGTTCCCTCAGCAGCACCTTGGTTTAGAGGTGCCTCATCATGGGGAGATGGGATGTGCATTTCAACATCAGCAGTGGTGAAACCTGCTGATGGAATGTGCATTTGAGGTGCAGCCTCACCAAAGGGATGGTCGGTTCCCTCTGGTTCATCAGCTTGGGAGGTTGGTCCTTCAGCAGCTGTTGGGTGTATAACAGCTGTATCATGAGGAGCAGAAGTTGGAGGCTGATCTACTGGATGGTCTAGTCCAGCAGGTTTTGCACCTCGTGCAGACTCAGGTTGTGTAGGAGAAGTATGGAGTGGAGACTGTGTGGACTCAGTGTGGAGTGGAGTGAACTCCTGTCTTTCAATATCCTCAGCCTGTTGGGAGGCTGGAATAGTTGATGTGGTGGTCTCCATATGTACAACTGGCTCCTGTTGGGAGGAACTAGAGGGCCTAGGCTGACTCAGAGTTAACTCATGTTGGAGTGAAACCTGCTCCAAGTGTGCTGAACCTTCCCCCAAAATAGGAGAAGCAGCAGGGGTTGCTTCTTTGTCAACTGATCCCTGTTGGGAGGGGTCAGAGGGGCTAGTATGGTCTGTTGGTTTCTTTTTGGCTAAGGATTTGCGTCTGTTGTAGGATTTGAGGGATGAGGTGGAGGATTGATGTTGTGGAGAGGTGATGAGGGATTCTGTTTGGACTGGCGGTGAGACTGGGTCAGAAATAGGATGGTTAGCCTGTTCCACGGTCTCAGGTGCCACAGAGGCACCAGCCACAAAGGCTTCAGGTTCAACATATGAACCAGGGTGAGAAGCCTGCTCCCCCTCAGCCACAGAGGCTGATGGGGCAGACTTAGACTTAGCTGTTTTTGCCTTCTTGCGGACAGGCTCAGCTTGAGTCGATTCCAGGACCTTTTTTACAACTTTGGGCCTGGATTTGGATTTTTCCTTGGGAGCAGTCACTGGATCCACCCTCACAGTAAAGGGTCCTTCCACCATACCAAACAACCTCCTCATTGGTGTTTGACAGAGGAGGCTCATTAGGGAGTACAGGGGTGTAGAAAACTCTATTCCCAATCACTGGGAATGCAGCAGTAAGTAACATAGGCTGAAAGTTATAGAGATTCTCACCACAGACATGCTTGAAGATGAGGCTCAGAAACCGTGGGTATCTGACAGTAGCTGGACGTGTTTCATGCTGCACCAGGTTCCTCAAATTCATGAAAATCCACCGAGCCATGTTCATAGTAGTCCCATCTACAAGTTGTAGGACTATTGGGATCTCATCACGGCTGAGTTGGTCAAAGGAACCAACTTTGCTGCTGAAGCACATTACCACAGAGGCAAACAAGAAGCTGGAAGTAGGTGAGCGGTCCTTCCTGAACAGTGTGGCTCCAATTTTGGGTTCTGCTACACCACAGAAGCGTAGCAAGTTTCCCATCTGATCATTTTCAGGCTATGGCTGGTCATAAGTTTCAGCCACAGGGAGATGAAGAACTTCCCTGATAAGACCAGTAGTGATCTCAATGGTCTGAGTCCCATTGAGAGTGGTTCCCCTTATGATTTTGGTTGCTGGGTCATAGGCACAGGTGTACCAAAATTCATACACCATTTCCTGGTAAAGGACACCAGGAGAAGCAGTCATGGCATAGTACAGAGGGTGCACCTTAAGAAACTCCACCATATTCTCATAACCTTTCCCCACATAGTTTTTGGGGATGGTTAGGTTTGCTATGTAGTTTGTGGGTTTTAGTGTTAGCATCGTGGTAACAGAAGGATGTTTCTGTACGTCCTTACCAACGAATACTGGGAGCAAAGGGTTGTTTTGGTGAGCCATGGTTAAAGTAGTGAAGATATGAGCACAGGACACTTAGTCGATTTTAGGGTTCTTTGGTAGCAGTAGAGAAAGAAGAAGATGAAACAGTAGAGGAGGTATTTATAGGATTCGAATGTGAGTGGGTATGAGAGAGAAAGGTTTGGGCGGTTGATTTGAAATGTTCTTTAACGGAAAACGGAATGGTTGTCTATGTCAGAACGGTTGTCAGACCACTTGAGCCCTTTTTAATCACTAACACACGTTAACATACATTATCCGCAGTAATTAAGTTAAATAAATACAGAAATTAAATACCTTAATCGTGAAGAAATGTAATTAAAGCTGATGGTCTAAGCTGTTGGTCAAACCTGTGATGTGCAGGGTCGTCACAAGCTGTTCATTTTTCAAGCTGTTCATTCAACCTGTGCAGCTATGCAAGAACATGTTGTGTTCAATAGCTGACCAGGTTAAAAGACAATGTCTTGTATGACAGATTGAGGGAGTGAGCAGGTTGGAGGTTTGATCAACAGACCAGGTTTCAGGTGAAAACTGATATTGTCAAACCTGTTATACGCTCAAGCTGTTCAAGTTTTCAGAAATTGGCTAAGTGTAGAACATGCATAGCCAGTTCTGTCTAAGCCGTTCTGAGAAACTTGAGCAGTGTGAGACATATAATGACTTAGAACATTTAGGACACTTAGTCACTTTTATTCAACATGCCCAGCTTGCTTACAAGATAATTAAACCTTTTTTCATCAAGAGGCTTGGTGAAAATGTCTGCAAGCTGTTCATCTGTGGAAATAAAATTTACCTCCACATTACCATTCCGGATGTGATCCCTGATGAAGTGATGTCTGACTTCTATATGCTTAGTTCTGGAGTGAACTACTGGATTGTTGGAGATGTCTATAGCACTTGTATTATCACACAGAATAGGAGTCTTCCTAAATACAAGGCCATAGTCTTCAAGATGATGTTGCATCCACAAAATCTGCCCACAGCAGCTTCCAGCAGCAATATACTCAGCTTCAGCAGTAGAAGTAGAAACTGAGTTCTGCTTCTTGCTACACCAACTTATCAACTTACCACCAAGGAGTTGACATCCACCAGTTGTGCTTTTACTGTCTAACCTGCAGCCTGCAAAATCAAAATCTGAATAACCTGTTAGCTCAAGACTTGATTCTTTAGGATACCAAAGACCCAAACCTAGTGTACCCTTAAGGTATCTGAAGATTCTTTTTACAGCAGCTAGATGTGATTCTTTAGGATCAGCTTGAAACCTAGCACATAAACAGGTAGCAAACATAATATCTGGTCTACTAGCAGTTAAATATAGCAAGCTCCCAATCATGCCTCTGTAAGCTGTTACGAAAACAACTTTGCCACTGGCATCTGCATCCAACTTTACATTGGTTGCCATTGGGGTTTTGATAGGAGAACTTTGATCAAATTTAAACTTTTTCAAAAGATCTAAAGTGTACTTTCTTTGATTTATGAAAATTCCATTTGAGGTTTGTTTAACCTGTAATCCTAAAAAGAAAGTAAGTTCTCCCATCATACTCATTTCGTATTTTGATTTCATGAGTAGTGAAAAATTCTTGCATAACTGCTCATTAGCAAAACCAAATATTATGTCATCTACATAAATTTGAACAAGCATAGTATCAGACTTCACCTTCTTTATGAACAGTGCGGTATCCACTTTACCTCTGGAGTAACCATTGCTCATAAGGAAATCAGTTAGAGTGTCATACCAGGCTCTAGGGGCTTGTTTTAAACCATAGAGGGCTTTGTCCAACTTAATGACAAAACCTGGATGATGTTCATTTTCAAAACCTGGAGGCTGCTTGACATACACTTCTTCTTGCAGCTTTCCATTTAAAAATGCACTCTTCACATCCATTTGAAATACCTTCATGCTCTTGTGAGCAGCATAGGCTAGAAACAAATGAATTGCCTCTAACCTGGCCACTGGAGCAAATGTTTCATTATAGTCAATACCTTCTTCCTATCTGTATCCTTAAGCAACCAATCTTTCCTTATTTCTAATAATATGACCATACTCATCCATCATGTTTTTAAAAATCCATTTGGTGCCAATTATTGTTTTTCCTTTAGGAGCAGGGACCAGCTTCCATACTTTGTTTTTCTCAAACTGATTGAGCTCTTCTTGCATGGCAGTGATCCAATTGGAATCTTTTCGTGCTTCATCCACTTTCTTAGGCTCCATCAGAGACACAAAGCTAGAAAACATACAAAATTTTCCTAAGCTGTCCCATCTTGTTTGCACCCCTTTATTGATGTCATCAATTATTTGATCATTTGGATGACACCTGATCCACCTAGGATCTTGCTTTAATGAAGATTCTCCTGAGTTATTTGCATCTTCAACAGAACCTGTTGAGCAGCTTTCAAGATTTTCAGACATACTGATATCTTGAGGTTGTTCACTTGTTGAGCATGACTCTCCATGGTTGAACATATCAGCAGAAGATCCAGGAAAATCAACATTGATTGGTTCAGGACATGATGTTGTAATTATGTCAGTACACTTATTCACACAGGGTGTATCAACATAGTCATCATCATGGCCATCATGATTAACAGGTTCCAATCTAGATGTGGTGGAAGCTTTTGAGTCTTTTTCTTCATTGATGGAATGCATAAGATCATCAAAGCTGAACTCTCCTGAAACAGATTCAGGAACAGCTTTGGTGGAGGCACTCCTAGACTCTTCAAAGGTTACATTGATAGATTCATCTATCACCTTTCTTTTGTTGTTGTATACTCTGTAGGCTTTCGAGATAGCTGAATATCCAACAAACACACCTTCATCAGCTTTGTGTTTAAACTTTGCCAGTTGGTCCCTCTGATTCAGAATGAAGTAGGGACATCCAAACACATGGAAATAGCTAATGTTTGGCCTTCTCCCTTTGATTAACTCATAGGGAGTCTTGTTGAACCTTTTCACCACCAAGGATCTATTTTGGGTGAAGCAGGCAGTGTTGACAGCTTCAGCCCAGATTGATGAAGGTAAACCTGATGCACCCAACATGGTTCTAGTAGCTTCAATGAGAGTTCTGTTTCTCTTTCTGCAACTCCATTTTGTTGAGGAGTTCTTACTGCTGAAAAGTTCGCTGAGCTCCCTCTCTCTTCACAGAAGTCCTCAAGAGTACTGTTTCTGAATTCAATACCATGATCACTTCTAAGCTGCTTTACTTGAGCAGAGTTCAACATCTCCATCTTTTTGATAAATGCAATGATTTCTCTAGCAGCCTCTCCTTTGCTCTTTGGAAAGATCACCCATGTAAACCTGGAGAACTCATCAACCATTACTAGAGTGTCTCTTCTTCCTCCTAGACTTGGGACACTGACTGGTCCAAACAAGTCCATGTGGATTAAGAAGAGAGGAGTATTAATAGAGAAATTGTGCTTAGATTTAAAAGATGTTTTTCTCTGCTTGCCATTCTCACAAGCTGTGCAGAGTCTATCCTTAACAAAGGTTATAGAAGGCAAACCTGTTACCAACTCTTTCTTACAGAGTTTGTTGATATTCTTGATGTTTAGGTGAGATAGCCTTTTGTGCCATAACCAGTTCAGGTCTGCATTGCTTCTTGAGATAAAGCAGGTTTCAGTTGTGGGATCAGCAGATCTCATGTCCACAAAATATACACCTTTCTTTCGTTGTGCACACATCACAACTTTGCCTTGGGGATCCAATATGTAACCCAGGTGCTCATCAAAGTTAACCTTGTAGCCAGCATCACACAGTTGACTTATGCTTACAAGATTATGTATCAGCCCAGACACATAGGCTACCCTTTTAAATACAACAGCACCAGCTTGAAGAGTTCCATATCCTTCTGTGGATCCCTGTACATTGTCACCAAATGTGACTTTTGGCCTTTTTTCAGGCCTGAGATCACTCAGTAGGTCCTTGCAACCTGTCATATGTCCTGAGCAGCCACTGTCCAAGTACCAAACCTGGGATGGTTGTTTGTCCTGCAGAGTGTCATCGGAAAATATTAGTTATTTTTAGGGGAACTCATCATAGGGATGAGTTTTCCTACTTCATCAACATTTGTTGAAGGACCAGTGATATCCACACTAATATATCCTATTTGGATAGTTACAGCTTGGATACCATCCTCATTGACTATGTTACTTCCAACACTACTTGTTTTTGCAATGATGGAACTAGCACAGTCAACAGGCCTCATGTCCTCAGTTTCAGGACAGTCTTTGGCCATATGTGTCTTCTTCCCACACTTGTAGCATTTTCTCTTTTTAGCCTTTTTGGAAGAAGAGCCTCCAGAAACATATTCTGAATTATTTTTGTTGATTCTGTAAGCAGGTTTAGCAAACTTATTACTGTTTTTAGAAGAATGAATAGTTTGGTTGGAAGGCACATTGGCAACAACTTTGCCTGTATCTTCTTTCCTCTTTTTGGGAGGACAGATATCAAATACAGGAAGTTTGATTGGCCTTTGACCTTCCACAGTTTTGGGAAACTTATTTCCAAATTTCTCAGGTTGAGCAATGGCTTTACCTTTGCCCTTACTGAGATGTGATGGATGTTGCCTATCAACATAATCATTGCTTTTGGTTTTGAATGACTTACCTTCATTTATAACCAAATTTCCACTATGATTTAAAAACTTATTTGAGATCATAGTAGATTTACTTTCGACATGAGACTTACCCCTATTAAAAGCAGGTTGCTTACCTTTTGAAAAGTTTTTCTCAAAATGATCAGCATCAAAAGGAGTAACAGGTCGCTTACCATCAGATTTAGACCCAGAGCCTGTTTTTTCAACAGGTTTAGAGTCCACAGCTGCAACTTGAGCTTGTTTTCCTTTCTTTTGCTTGTGTGAACCAACTAAGCACTTAGCAGACTGATTTGATGGAGAACACATTCCATCATCAGCTTTTGGAGCTTTTTCACACAAGCTGTCAGTATTTTGAGGCCTGACAAACCTGTTTGTTGAGACTAGCTTACCATTCACTTTCTGGATGAAAGTGCTGGGAAGCTCACCAAGAGTGGACAAGTCATTTTTCAGATTATTTATCTTAACAATAGAAGCTTCTTTGTCAAGATCCCCTCCAAGATAGGCTTGGATTTGTGTAGGAATCTGTTGACTGATGCAATGGCTGACTTTTTGTGCAGATTGGCACCAAGAGTCAACAATCTTTTGAAGCTTTGCATGTTTTATGTCTGTTTCTCTCTTTTCTTCTAGTAAAATAGAATTGATGTGTTTTAGTTCATCAAGTTCAGTTTCCAACTTATTGAAACTGTCCAGTTTACTAGTTTTTATTTCAAGATCAGTTTTCAGCTTGGAGATTTCAGACAACAAAACATTATGCTTCTCAACAGCAGCTTTTAAATCAACAAGCATATATTCAAACATTTTTACTTTTTCATCAGAACTGTAAGCCATAATGTTTTGTACCTTGTACATCATTGTTGGATTCCAGTTCTCTAAGTTGCTGAAGGCTTCAGCTTCAGCCAGGTCTTGTTTGAAGTTGCTTGTTGACGGGACATCAGTATTGGCCATCAGACAGTTGTTATCTTCTTTATTTGAAGATGAGTCAGATTCCTCCCAATCACATGTCTCAGCCATGAGTCCCATTTGCTTGTTGGAAGCCACTGAGTCTTCCAACTTCTTCAGCTTAGCCACGGCCATAAGGTACTTAACCCTGTAGCTATCGTCCCTGTTTGTCTTGAATGGTTTGGATGATTGACCAACAGCTTTAGACACATAGTCAGCAGCTATATGGCCAGTTTTGCCACATTTAAAGCACTCAGCATAGTTTTATCAAATACCTTCTTTTTTATGGCACTTGACTTTCTTTGCAACATTCTTCCACCAAACCTCTTCTTGTTGAACTTTTTGACAAGCATTGCAATCATTTGCTCATCATCAAGTTCAGCAAGATCTTCACAGTCTTCCTCTTCAGACATCTTTTCCCTTTCATCATCAGCCTGTTGATCAGGTTGTGTGAACACATCACATACCTGACCAACAGGTTGTCTCATGCTGGCCACAAAGGCAGCACCTCTCTTAGACATTTCCAAGGCATTTCTTTTCTGTTGCCTTGACTGCTCATCATTCAGTAAGGATCCATATAGATTTACAAGATCCATACCTTTGATGGTGCCTGAATTTCTCAAGATAGTAGAAAAATAGTTCCATTCTTCAGGCAGGATGTCCAAGAACTTGTTCACCAGAGTCAAGCTGTCCTTTGTGATCCCAACAGCTTTGATATCATTGATAAGAGTAGTGAACCTGGTATAGGTTTCTGTGAGAGACTCCTTTGGTTTTGCAAAGAAGAGTTCATATTGTCTAACAAGGTTGTTAATCCTGTTATCCAGTGTGATTGTGGGACCATCATAGACGGTACACAAAGTATCCCACATCTCCTTTGCAGTCTTCATTTTCTCAACCTGTTTGAACACATCATCAGGAAGAGAAATGACCAGGTTATTCCTGGATTTTGCATCAAGAGCAACCAGCCTTTTGTCTTCATCAGACCATTGAGCTTTGGCCTTCTCAAAGGTTTTGATCTCAGAGGCAGCTCCTTCAACAGCAGGAGTGATAGTAGTAACAGAAGTTGGCACATAGGGACCTTCCATTACTATCTCTGGCAGTTGTACATCCAGATTCTCTAAGTAGAGCATCATTCTGCACTTCCAACTAGAAAAGTTTTGATGATTGAATTTAGGGGCTTTGGCCATTGAACCATTGTCATAATAAGAGGAGGAACTGGCAGCACTATTGTCCATGGGAAAGTAGGGAGAATGGGAGATCTAGAGTTAACACATAGTCTATCTGCTTTGATACCAGTTGTAGGTCCCAAAGGTTTCCCTAATGTATTGTTCTAAGCTGTGGGGGGGGGGGGGGGGTGAATACAACAAATTAAAATTCAACACTCTTTTCTTAATGTTTGTGTATACTATTAACAAGTGTTAATTACAAACAAGCTTGACTGCGGAAAGGTTCAAGCTGAGATGACAGATACAACAGATGTTCAACTAATCTAAGACACACTTAGACTAGATACAATGAATACACTCACTTAGATGAACTCACTGATTTTACAAGACACAAATGGACAGCTTGAATAAGAACAGCTTAGACACACGTTACTGTTTTAGTCAAGCAGACTTGCATGCATGGAATAACACACTTCAATGCACGATCTGAATTTCTCACTCTTGGTTATCTCACAATCCTTAGAAGCTTCCTTTTATACTCTCACTGAGAATCTCAGTGAAGCTTCTTCATTGGACAATGAGATAGTGGGATGTCTTTCCAAAAAGACAAAACAACTTTTCTGCACATTTTGAAAAAGCAGACTTGTCTTCATGTGGCAGAATCTTTGTCTTTTCCTTTTTGTCTCTGTTGTATAAGGCTTTAACCAAAAGAGGAATGTCAACTTTGCATCTTTCTTCTTTTGTTAAGGCCATTTTGATATAAGAAATGGTCTGTAACCCATTTCAAATATCCTTTTGTCTACATGTAACAGAACAGCGTACGCAGGCTTTTACAGTTTCTGTTTTCCACTTTGTCTTGGACTTGTAAACTGGTCTTGTAGCCAAAAACAATACATGAGGACTTGGAAACATATTCCATAAAGTGTTTAGCCTATTCACAAAGAACAGAACACTTAGACTCTGTCCAAGCTGCTCATCAGAAGAGAGCAGCGCAGACAGTTTATGTCCAGCCTGTTCAGCAGACAGAACAGCTTGGACAATCTGCCTTTGTTGCAACGAATGCAACAGGGTAAACATCTTTGACTCATATTGCGAATCACTTTTCAGGTTTCAATAAGGCATAAACATGCCTTAAATTATACCTTCAAGTGCATCAAACAGGTTTGATTAAAATCTCCCCTTAAGATGTAGAGCAGGTTTGACTGAGGCCTTTTTGTGCCTAACAGAATATTAAGATATTTGAAGGGAACTCCAAACTTAGGTTTGTGGTATCCTAGGGAATCATCTTTTACATTAACAGCCTTCTCTGATGCTGATCATGCAGGTGATAAAATGGATCGAAAAAGAACATCAGGAGTAGTACAATTTCTTGGTGACAAACCCGTCTGCTGGTCATCCAAAAAGCAACACTGTGTGTCACTATCAACTGCAGAAGCTGAATGCATTGCTGTAGGTCCCGTGAGGTTCCCAAAGTATATAGCTTTAAGCTGTAGAGGGGGGGTGAATAAAGCTATTTAAAAACTACACACTATTTTCTCAATGTTTGTATGTATTATTAACAAACTGTTAATTACAAACAAGCTTGAATGCGGAAAGGTTCAAGCTGAGATGACAGATACAACAGTATGTTCACTAGTCTAAGACAGACTCAAACTAGATTACAATGAATACACTCACTGATAAGCACTCACTGTGTTTACAAGACTTAGAGGAACAGCTTAAGTAGAACAGCTTAGACACAAAGAAACTGTATTACACAAGCAGGCTTGCATGCATGAAGAATATACTTGCACGTTCACTCTTGGCTTCAGCACTTAGCTTTTTTGGGCTTAATCTTTCTGACCTTAGAAGCTTCCTTTTATACTCACTCAGAGGATCTAAGAGAAACTTCTTCATTGGACGGAATGAAAAAGGAGAAGTCTTGTTTGAAAAGACAACATAACTTTTCTGCACTTTTCTGAAAAGCAGACTTGTCTTCACATGTGCAGAACTTTTGTCTTTTCACTTTGTCTACTGTTGTATTGCCTTTAACTAATTAAGGAATGTCAACTTTGCGTCTTTCTTCCTTGTAAAGGCCTATTTTGATATAAGAAAAAGGTCTGTCACCCTTTTTCAAATAACCTTTTGTCTTCATGTTACAGAACAGCGTGGGCAGGCTGAGCAGTTCTGTTTTCCACTTTGTCTTCGACTTTGTAAACTGATCTTGTAGCCAAAAACAATACATGATGACTTGGAAACGTATTCCATAAAGTGTTTAGCCTGTTCACAAAGAACAGGTTCTGTTCACAAAGAACAGAACACTTGAAAAATGCCCAAGCTGCTCACCAGTGTAGAGCAGCGTAGACAGTTTATGTTCAGCCTGTTCAACAGACTGAGCAGCGTGGACAAACTATCTTAGTTGCAGCACATGCAACACATAGAACAACTTTTGACTGATATTGCAAATCATTTTCAGGTTTCAATAAGGCATAACAGGCCTTAATTTCAACCTTCAAATGCATCAACAGGTTTGATTAGAAATCTCCCCCTCAGATGTAGAACAGGTTTGACTGAGGCCTTTTTGTGCCTAACAATCTCCCCCTATTTGCAATAACCAGTCTAAGCTGGTTTTGTCAAAAATCACTATATATTCTTTCAATACATTTGTTGAAATAGAATTACAACATCAACATAAAGTAAAAGATCAGTTTATATATACACTGATTTTTGATTACATTAGAACAACACATGTTCTTACAAAAGTACAACTAATGTACTGATGTATATTACAACTAATGTAAAATGAAATTACAACAAATGTAAATAAAGTACAACTGATGTACATTGGACTGTTTTTGTTGGGAGCGAATAATGGTAAGCCTGTCCAACTGATGGACAACTTCCATTCTTCACCTACCCATATGGTAGATGGACTTCACTGGACTGGAGGTGGCATTCCTTGTTTGAATCTTCTTTCAAGTTCTTCCCTCGTTTCTTCCATTTCTTCAATTTCAACTCTGAGAAACATGAAGTTAGAATCTTGAAGCTCACCTCTGTTATAGAATCCTTTCAGCTCATCCCAGATGGCTGCTCTCCATAAGCTGGACTGTCTGAAGGAGGAGGCAATCCTGAAGGCTGCAAGCTGTTTAAGACCAACTTTATGTAGGTCTGAAGCTCTTTGAAAGCATTTCTTTTGAGATAAGGGATCTACAAAAAATGCCCCTAACTCAGGCTCTTCAATCACTTTGCCATCTTCAAATTCTACTCCTTTAGGCAGGCTGTGGTCAACTCCTTTAATTTCCACAGCATAATCTCCTTGTTCAATCATTATAAGGAGTTCTTCCAGCTCTGTGTCCTTCTTAGTTCTCCTGGCCTTTATTTTAGGATGTGTCACAAAGACACCTTCTCTTACTTCTTTAGAGATCAGGCCAAGGTCCTTTACTCTTTCCATCAATTTCTTGACATATGCCCTGATTTCCTTAGCCGTTTCTCACTTTGATTCACTCAGGGCAACTGCCAGCTCAATCCATTCTCTGTACCCCATCTGTGCTATGTCAGTGTGGTCATATGTTTCCAATTCTGGGCCTGTTGCACCCATTCTTGTTATTTTCAGCTTCCACTGACTGCCTTTCCTTGATACAGGGACAGCTTTGACAATTGCTTCCTTGGCTAGCCTTCTTTCAGCAACATCATAAAACTTTTTCTTTGCCAAGTTGTCAAAGTGGTATTGAGCTCTTGCATGAGGCACTGTAGATTTGGTCACAGAAACCGGAGTACCTTTTTCTACTTCCTTTTCCTTCTCCTCTGCTGATCCCTTAGCAGCTTCTAATATTTTCTTTTGCACTTCCAGAGTAGACATTTTAATTTTCTTTGCTTCTTGAAGTGCAAAAGCTTTGGCAGCTTTGGCAGATTCTTCTTCTTTTCTAAGCACTTCCAGGGCTTGAAGCTGTTCTTCTCTAAACTCAAAGTACTTGTGCATAGGAAGACCCATTTCTTTAGCCCTGGCTTTGTGAAATTGATCTTCTGCTTGTTTCTGCTGTATGGGATTATCTTTTGCTATTCCTTTTCCTTTAGCTGCTGTAGTGGTAGCAGCTTCAGGACTTTCTTCTTCTTCTTGTTCTTCCTCAAGGATCAGATGCCTCCTTCTGCTGCTTGGCCTGCCCTCAGGAATGGATTCCTCCCCCTTAGACTGAGCAGGGATTGGAGATTCATCCTGAGTAGACTGAGCAGCATGAGAAGCACCGTCTACGGTTCCTGCAGGATGACCAGTTTGTGCTGCAGGCACTGGTTTCTCCTTAGGAGTAGAAGTTTTCTCCCCCTTTGACTTGGTCTTAGAGGCAGACGACTTCTCCCCCTTTGAAGGAGATGTACCAGCACCTTCAACACCCGGTCTGCCTGAAGACAAAAAGTCATCAGGCTTACCAGCAGTTTTGGCAGCAGGCCTGGGACCAACTAGGCTAGTCACTAAGAAAGGGTCAAGAGGTCCTTCAGCAGCGGCTGTAGCTGTATCACCAGGAGAAGGGGTTGGTGTTGAGGGCCTTTCAGATGCTGCTTGTGCTGCAACATCCTCATGAAGACCAGTGGTGGTTCCCTCTGCAGTGCCTTGGTTTAAAAGCACCTCATCATTGGGAGATGGGATATGCATTTCAACATCAGCAGTGGTGAAACCTGCTGATGGAGTTTGCATGGAGGGAGCAGCCTCACCAGAAGGATGGTATGATCCATGAGGTTCATCGGCCTGGGTTGTTGGTCCCTCAGCAGCTGTTTGGTGTAGAACAGCTGTATCATGGGGAGCAGAAGTTTGAGGCTGAGCTGCTGATTGGTCTATACCAGCAGCGTGGGCACCTCGTGCAGACTTAGGGTGTGAGGAGATTTTAGTGGGGGACAGTGTGGACACAGTATGGAGTGGAGAGGACTCCTGTCTTTCAATATCCTCGGCCTGTTGGGAGGCTGGTGTAAGGTCTACCACTATGAGATCTATCTAGACGCGGAGCCGTCAACGAGTGCGGAATCCTCGTTAACGGTTAGACGGAAACACTCTCAACTACGAAACACGGAGACTATCAGAGGCTGAACGAACGACACACGAACGATCCTACGAACTGATTCTCTCCGAAAGAACACACACCAAGCTGATAAACTCGAGATCGCTTATTGCTTAATCCCTCACGAATTCTGCAAAAAGACTGATAATATCTCGAGTCTATCCCTAATTATATACCCTGATTCGAGTCTGATGTGGGCCAAACTCGAATCTGGCCCAAGGCCCATTCGAGTTTGTCCATAATGACACTCTCGAATATGCTCTCATTCGAATCTAGGGCTACATTCGAATCTATCACAGATTCGAATGCCAAGCCTTATCTAATTCGATTCTAACTAATTCACTTAAACACCTAAGTGTTGAAACTTATGTTATTACCTTATGATTGATTTTATCTTTGTACTTTATGTTTGAACTTCTTGTAATACGTTACATCAAGTTCAAACATACAAACACTAATAAATATCAACCATATATAAACATATATAACAAACACTTGCTAAACCACAATGTTGGATCACTTAGACTGCTATCGTCACACAGGATGTACCAACAGCTGGGATAGTTGATGTGGGTATCTCCGTTTGTACAACTGGTTCCTGTTGGGAGGAACCAGAGGGTCTAGGCTGACTCTAGGTAGACTCAGAATGGAGTGAAGCATGCTCCAATGTGGCTGAACCTTCTCCCAAAATAGGAGAGGCAGCAGGGGTTGCTTCTTTTACAACTGAACCCTGTTGAGAGGGAACAGAGGAGGTGGTTGTTTTAGCTGTTTTCTTTTTGGAGATAGATTTTCTGTGATAGAGGATGGATGGAGTGGGTGATTGGGGAGAGGAGATGAGAGGTTCAGACTGGACAGGTTTTGAGACTGGGTCAGAAACAGGTGGGTTGGCCTGTTCCATAGTCTCAGATGCCACAGAGGCACCAGCCACAGAGGCTTGAGGTTCAACAAATGAACCAGGGTGAGGAGTCTTCTCCCTCTCAGCCACAGAGGCTAAAGGTACAGACTCAGTCTGAGCTGAGTTGGCCTTCTTTTTCACAGGCCCAGCTTCAGCAGTTGCCAGGGTCCTCTTAACAAGTTTGGACCTGGCTTTTGATTTTGTTGCGGGAGCAGCAGCTTTTGGATCCACCCTCACAGCAGAGGGTCCTTCCACCAAACCTAACAACCTCCTCATTGGTGTGGATAGAGGAGGCTCATTTTGAAGTACAGGAGTATGGAAAATTCTATTCCCTATGACAGGGAATGCAGCAGACTTAAGTAAGGGCTGAGAGTTGTATAGTTGCTCACCACAAACATGGCTGAAAATGAGGCTCAGAAACCTGGGATAACGAACAGCACCTGGTCTTGGCTCTTGCTGCACCAGGTTCCTTAAGTTCACAAAGATCCACTTAGCCATATCAAGGGTAGTCCCATCCACTAGCTGTAGGACTATTGGAACTTCATCTCTACTCAGTTGGTCAAATGAACCAACTTTGCTGCTGAAGCTCATCATCACCGAAGCAAACAGAAAGCTGTAGGTAGGAGACAAATCCTTCCTGTACAATGTTGCTCCAATTTTGGGTTCTGCTACACCACAGAAGCGTAGCAGATTTCCCATTTGCTCGTTTTCAGGCTGGGGCAGATCATATAACTCAGCAACAGGCAGATGAAGAACCTCCCTCAGAAGTTCAGCAGTTATCTCAATGGTTTGAGTCCCATTAAGAATAGTCCCTTTGATGACTTTGGTGTTGGGGTTGTAGGAACAGGTGTACCAGAATTCATACACCATCTCCTGGTACAGGACACCAGGAGTTGCAGTCATAGCATAGTTCAACGGATGAACTTGCAGAAACTCCACCATTTGATCGTAACCTTTCCCCACATAGTTTTTGGGGATAGTGAGGTTTGCAACGTAGTTTGTGGGTTTGATGGTCAGCATTGTGGTGACTGATGAGTGTTTGACAACATCATCACCAACGAACACTGGAAGAAAGGGATTAGGGTTGTGAGCCATTTGGGAAGTTTTGAGGTTTGGAGAAGCAAAAGACACTTAGTCGATTTTTAGGGTTCTTGAGAATTTCTGGAAATGATGAGGAAGATGAAAAAGTAGTTTGGTATTTATAGGATTTGAATGTGAGTGTGTATGAGAGAGATAGTTTTGGGCGGTTTGATTCGAAAAAGTCGTTAACGGAAAACGGAACGGTTGTCCATGTCAGACCGTTTTTCAGACCACTTGAGTCCTTTTTAATCACTTACACACGTAATCCACATTATCCGCAGTAATTAAGTTAAATAAAACATTAATTAAGTAACTTAAGTTTGAAGAAAGGTAATTAAAATTTTTGGTCTAAGCTGTTGGTCAACCCTGTGATGACCAAGGTCATCACAAGCTGTTCAATCTTCAAGCTGTTCATTTTTCAAACTGTTCCTCCAGCCTGCTCTCTTTTGTAAGAGCAGGTTGTGTTCAATAGTTGAACAGGTTACAAGACAATGGCTTGTAAGACAGTGTGAAGAAGTGGACAAGTTGAAGATTGGACCATCAGAGCAGGCTGGACGAATAAACTGTTTTTGTTCAGCCTGTTGTATGCTCAAGCTGTTCAAGTTTTTCAGACAAATGACTAAGTACAGAACATGTATAACCTGTTCTGTCTAAGCTGTTCTGAGAAACTTGAGCAGTGTGAAACACACAAATTCTTAGACCTTTGAGAAACACTTAGTCACTCTTGTTTAACATGCCCAGCTTGCTGACAAGGTAATTAAACCTTGTTTCATCCAGAGGTTTGGTGAAAATGTCTGCAAGCTGTTCATTTGTGGAAATAAAACTTACCTCCACATTACCTTTCTGAATGTGATCCCTGATGAAATGATGTCTGACTTCAATATGCTTTGTTCTAGAATGAAATACTGGATTGTTGGAAATGGCTATGGCACTTGTGTTATCACACAGAATAGGAATTTTCCTATACACAAGACCATAATCTTCAAGCTGATGCTGCATCCACAGAATCTGTCCACAACAGCTTCCAGCAGCAATGTACTCAGCTTCAGCAGTAGAAGTAGACACAGAGTTCTGTTTCTTGCTACACCAACTTATCAACTTACCACCAAGGAGTTGACATCCACCTGCTGTGCTTTTTCTGTCTACCCTGCAGCCTGCAAAATCAGAATCTGAATAGCCTGTTAGTTCAAGGCTGGAGTCTTTGGGATACCAAAGACCCAAACCTGGTGTACCCTTTAGGTATCTGAAGATTCTTTTAACAGCAGCTAGATGAGATTCCTTTGGATCAGCTTGGAACCTAGCACACAGACAGGTGGCAAACATAATATCAGGTCTACTAGCAGTTAAATATAGCAAGCTCCCAATCATGCCTCTGTAAGCTGTTACTGAAACAGCTTTGCCACTGGCATTAACATCCAATTTTACATTAGTTGCCATCGGGGTTTTAATAGGAGAACTTTGATCAAATTTGAACTTTTTCAATAGATCTAAAGTACTTTCTTTGATTTATAAAAATTCCAGTTGAGGTTTGTTTAACCTGTAATCCTAAAAAGAAAGTAAGTTCTCCCATCATACTCATTTCATACTTGGATTTCATGAGTAATGAAAAATTCTTGCACAACTGCTCATTAGTAGAACCAAATATTATATCATCCACATAAATTTGAACAAGCATAATGTCAGATTTCACTTTCTTTATGAACAGTGTAGTATCCACTTTACCTCTGGAATACCCATTGCTCATAAGGAACTCAGTAAGAGTGTCATACCAGGCTCTAGGGGCTTGTTTGAGACCATAGAGAGCTTTGTCCAACTTATAGACAAAACCTGGATGTTGTTCATTTTCAAAACCTGGAGGCTGCTTGACATAAACTTCTTCTTGCAGCTTCCCATTTAAAAATGCACTCTTCACATCCATTTGAAATACCTTAATGCTCTTATGAGCAGCGTAGGCTAGATACAAACGAATTGCTTCTAGCCTGGCCACAGGAGCAAATGTTTCATCATAATCAATTCCTTCCTCCTGTCTGTAGCCCTGAGCAACCAGTCTTGCCTTATTTCTAATGACATGACCTTGCTCATCCATCTTATTCCTGAAAACCCATTTAGTACCAATTATAGTTTTACCTTTAGGAGCAGGGACCAGCTTCCATACATTGTTTCTCTCAAACTGATTGAGCTCTTCTTGCATGGCAGTGATCCAATTGGCATCTTTTACTGCTTCATCAACCTTCTTTGGCTCCATCAGTGAAACAAAACTAGAGAACATACAAAAATTCCCTAAGCTGTCCCACCATGTTTGTACCCCTTTGTTGATGTCACCAATTATTTGATCATTGGGGTGACACCTGATCCACTTAGGATCATTTTTCAATGATGATTCACTTGAGTTGTTAACATCTTCAGCAGGTCCTGTTGAACAGCTCTCAAGATTTTCAGACACACAGTTGTCTTGAGCCTGTTCACTTGTTGAACATGTCTGACCACTGTTGAACATATCAGCAGTAGAACTAGGAAAATCAGCATTGATAGGTTCAGGACATGCAGTTGTAATTAAGTCAGTACACTTATTCACACAGGGTGTATTGACATAATCATCATCATGTCCATCATGATTAACAGGTTCCACACTGGGTGTAGTGGAAGCTTTTGAGTCCTCTTCATTGTTTGAATGCATCAGATCATCAAAGATAAGTTCTCCTGAAACTGATTCAGGAACAGCTTTGGTGAAAGCATTCTTGGACTCTTCACAGGTGACATTGATAGATTCATCTATCACCTTTCTTTTGTTGTTGTATACTCTGTAGGCTTTAGAGATAGTAGAGTAGCCAACAAACACACCTTCATCAGCTTTAGGTTCAAACTTTGTCAGTTGATCCCTCTGATTCAGAATGAAGCAGGGACACCCAAACACATGGAAGTAACTGACATTTGGTTTCCTTCCTTTGAGCAGCTCATAAGGAGTCTTGTTCAACCTTTTTACCACTAAGGATCTGTTTTGAGTGAAGCAGGCAGTGTTGACAGCTTCAGCCCAGAATGATGAAGGTAAACCTGATGCACACAGCATGGTTCTAGCAGCTTCAATAAGAGTTCTGTTTCTCCTTTCAGCAACTCCATTTTGTTGTGGAGTTCTTACAGCTGAAAAGTTTTGAGTGATTCCTTTCTCTTCACAGAAGTCTTCAAGAGTACTGTTTCTGAATTCAGTACCATGATCACTTCTAAGCTGCTTCACTTGAGCAGAGTTCAGCATCTCCATCTTTTTCACAAATCCAATAATTTCTCTAGCAGCCTCTCCTTTGCTCTTCAGAAAGATCACCCATGTGTACCTGGAGAACTCATCAACCATTACTAGAGTGTATCTTCTTCCTCCTAGACTTGGGACATTTACAGGTCCAAACAAGTCCATGTGGATTAAGAAGAGTGGAGTATCAATAGAGAAATTATGTTTGGATTTAAAAGATGTTTTCCTCTGCTTGCCTTTTTCACAAGCTGTGCAGAGTTTATCTTTAACAAAGGTTATAGAGGGCAAACCTGTCACCAACTCTTTCTTACAGAGTTTATTGATGTTCTTGAAGTTCAGATGTGACAGCCTTTTGTGCCATAACCAGTTTAAGTCTGCATTTGTTCTTGTGAGAAAGCAGGTTTCAGTTGTGGAATCAGCAGATTGCATGTCCACAACATATACACCTTTCTTTCGTTGAGCACATAGCACAACTTTGCCTTGGGGATCCAATATGTAACCCAGGTGCTCATCAAAGTTAACCTTGTAGCCAGCATCACACAGTTGGCTTATGCTAACAAGGTTATGTTTTAGCCCAACCACATAGGCTACTCTTTTGAATACTGCAGCACCAGCTTTAAGAGTTCCATATCCCTCAGTGGATCCCTGTACATCGTCACCAAATGTGACTTTTGGCCCTTTTTCAGGCCTGAGATCACTCAGCAATTCTTTACAACCTGTCATGTGCCCTGAGCAACCACTGTCCAAGTACCAAACCTGGGAAGGTTGTTTTTCCTGCAGAGTGATAAGAGAAATATTAGTCATTTTTAGGGGAACTCATCACAGAGATGAGTTCTCCTACTTCATCAACATTTGTTGATGGACTTATAATATCCACACTAATATTCCTAATTTGAATGGTGTCAGCTTGGATACCATTCTTATTGACTGAGATGTTTCCAACACTGCTTGTAACAGCTGTGAGAGAACTATCAGAGTCAACAGGCCTCATGTCCTCAGGTTCAGGACAGTCTTTGGCCAGATGTGTCTTCTTCCCACATTTATAACATTTTCTCTTTTTAGGATTTTTGGAAGAAGAACTTTCAGAAACACATTCTGAGTTATTTTTGTTGATTCTTTTAGCAGGTTTAGCAACTTTATTACTATTTGATGAATCAACAGCTTGAGTGGAGGGTTCAAAAGTCACAGCTTTGTTTGTCTCTTCTTTCCTCCTTTTAGGAGGACAAATGTCAAAGACAGGAAGCTTAATTGGCTTTTGAACTTCCACAGGTTTGGGGAACTTATTCCCATGTTTCTCAGGTTGAGCAACGGCTTTGCCTTTGTCACTACTGAGACGTGATTTATGCTGCCTATCAACATAATCATTGTTTCTGGTTTTGAAAAACTTATTTTCATGTAAAACCAGTTTACCACTATGATTAGTAAACTTATTAGAAACCATAACAGATAAGCTTTCAACATTAGACTTGCCCTTGTTGAAAACAGACTGCTTAACTTTTGAAAACTTGTTTTCAAAATGTTTAGCATTAAAAGGATTATTATGTCTTTTGCCATCAGCTTTGGACACAGAACCTGTTTTGTCAACAGGTTTAGTATCCACAGCTGTAGTTTGGACATGTTTTCCTTTCTTTTGTTTGTGTGAATCAGCAGAGCACTTAGCAGGCTGGATTGATGGAGAACATATTCCAACACCAGCTTTTGAGCTAGGTTCACACGAGCTGTCAGTATTTTGAGGCCTGACAAACCTGTTTGTTGAAATTAGTTTACCATTCACTTTTTGAACAAAAGTGTTTGGAAGCTCACCAAGAGTGGATAAATCTTCTTTCAGATTATTAATCTCAACAATGGAAGCTGCTGTATCAAGATCCCCTCCAAGATAGGCTTGAATTTGTGCAGGGATCTGTTGACTTATACAATGGCTGACTTTTTGTGCAGATTGGCACCAAGAGTCAACTATCTTTTGAAGCTTAGCATGCTTTATATCTGTTTCTCTCTTTTCTTCCAGTAAAATAGAGTTGATGTGTTTTAATTCATCAAGCTCAATTTCCAACTTATGGAAACTGTCCAGTTTATTGGATTTTGTTTTAAGATCAGTTTTAAGCTTGGAGATTTCAGATGATAAAGCATCATGCTTCTCAACAGCAGCTTTCAAATCAACTAGCATATATTCAAACATCTTAATCTTTTCTTCAAAACTGTAAGCCATAAAATTTTGTACCTTATACATCATTGTAGGATTCCAGTTCTCTAAGCTGCTGAAAGCTTCAGCTTCAGCCATATCCTGTTTGAAACTGCTTGTTGATGGGACATCAGTGTTGGCCATCAGACATTGATTGTCTTCTTCATCAGATGATGAATCAGATTCCTCCCAATCACAAGTCTCTGCCATGAGTCCCTTTTGGCGGTTGGAACCCACTGAGTTTTCCAACTTCCTCAGCTTAGCCATGGCCATAAGGTACTTAACCCTATAACCATCATCCTTGTTTGTCTTGTATGGTTTGGATGACTGACCAACAGCTTTTGACACACAGTCAGCAGCTATATGGCCAGTTTTGCCACATTTGAAGCACTCAGCCTTGGATTTATCAAATGCCTTCTTTTTGCCAGCACCTGAACTTCCTTGCAGCATGTTTCTTCCAAACCTTTTCTTGTTGAACCTTTTGACAAGCATAGCTATCATTTGCTCATCATCTTGTTCAGCAAGATCTGCATTATCTTCCTCATCTGACACCTCCTCCTTGTCATCATCCTGTTGATCAGGTTGAGTGAACACATCACTCACCTGACTCAAAGACTGTCTCACATTAGCCACAAAGGCTGCACCTCTTTTAGACATCTCCAAGGCATTTCTCTTCTGTTGCCTTGACTGTTCATCATTTAGTAAAGATCCATACAAGTTGACAAGATCCATACTTCTGATTGTTCCTGAATTTCTTAAAATTGTTGAAAAATAATTCCATTCTTCAGGGAGGATGTCCAAAAACTTGTTCACCAGAGTAAGGCTGTCCTTAGTGATCCCAACAGCTTTGAGATCATTCACAAGAGTAGTGAACCTGGTGTAGGTTTCTGTGAGAGTCTCCTTTGGTTTTGCAAAGAAGAGTTCATACTGTCTAACAAGATTGTTAATCCTGTTATCCAGTGTGATTGTGGGTCCATCATAGACGGTAGACAAAGTATCCCACATCTCCTTGGCAGTCTTCATCTTCTCAACCTGTTTGAACACATCATCAGGCAAGGAGATGACTAGATTGTTTCTGGCCTTTGCATCAAGAGCCACCAATCTTTTGTCTTCATCAGATCATTGAGCTTTTTCTTTCTCAAATGTTCTGATCTCAGGAGCTGCTCCTTCAACAGCAGGAGTTATTGTTGTAACAGAGGTTGGCACATAAGGACCCTCCATTACAATTTCTGGTAGTTGTACATCCAGATTCTCAAGGTAGAGCATCATTCTGCACTTCCAACCAGAAAAGTTCTGATGATTGAATTTTGGAGGTTTGCCCATTGAGCCATTGTCATAGTATGAGGAATTTGCAGCACTGTTGTCCATAGAAACTTGGGAGAATGAGAGATCTAGAATGACACACACTCTAAACGGTTCTGATACCTGTTGTAGGTCCCGAGAGGTTCCCAAAGTATATAGCTTTAAGCTGTAGAGGGGGGGTGAATACAGCTATTTAAAAACTACACACTATTTTCTCAATGTTTGTATGTATTATTAACAAACTGTAAATTACAAACAAGCTTGAATGCGGAAAGGTTCAAGCTGAGATGACAGATACAACAGTATGTTCACTAGTCTAAGACAGACTCAAACTAGTTTACAATGAATACACTCACTAAGAAGCACTCATTGTGTTTACAAGACTTAGAGGGACAGTGTATGTAGAACAGCTTAGACACAAAGAAACTGTATTACACAAGCAGGTTTGCATGCATGAAAAACACACTTGCACGTTCACTCTTGGCTTCAGCACTTAGCTTTTTTTGGCTTATTCTTTCTGACCTTAGAAGCTTCCTTTTATACTCACTCAGAGGATCTAAGAGAAACTTCTTCATTGGACGGATTGAAAACGGAGAAGTCTTGTTTGAAAAGACCACATAACTTTTCTGCATTTTTCTGAAAAGCAGACTTGTCTTCATATGTGCAGAACTTTTGTCTTTTCACTTTGTCTACTGTTGTATTGCCTTTAACCAAATAAGGAATGTCAACTTTGCGTCTTTCTTCTTTGTAAAGGCCTATTTTGATATAAGAAAAAGGTCTGTCACCCTTTTTCAAATAACCTTTTGTCTTCATGTTACTAAACAACGTGGGCAGGCTGAACAGTTCTGTTTTCCACTTTGTCTTCGACTTTGTAAACTGATCTTGTACCCAAAGACAATACATGAGGACTTGGAAACATATTCCATAAAGTGTTTAGCCTGTTCACAAAGAACAGAACACTTGAAAAATGCCCAATCTGCTAATCAGTGTAGAGCAGCGTAGACAGTTTATGTCCAGCCTATTCAGCAGACAGAGCAGCTTGGACAAACTGTCTTAGTTGCAATACATGCAACACATAGAACAGCTTTGGACTGATATTGCAAATCATTTTCAGGTTTCAATAAGGCATATAACAGGCCTTATATTCAACCTTCAAATGCATCAACAGGTTTGATTAGTAATCTCCCCCTCAGATGCAGAACAGGTTTGACTGAGGCCTTTTTGTGCCTAACACTTTGCCTTGCGGATGATTTCGCACCTTTGAAGACTTTCTTTAATAGTAGACTCTTGTGATATTATAATTTTTTCAATAACAAGTATGAACTTGTCCAAATCAGATCTCCCCGACTCTAGATATTTTTTTAGTTTTGCGTGCTGATTTTCAACTCTATTTGTTGTTGAATTTCCAAATGTGGTATGTCTAGCGGTCCACATAGACACTAATCTTTCAGCATACCTTTCCAGCCAAACACTTTGAAGATAACCAAAAACATCTAAAACATAAAAAAGATGAAAGTCAAACACATTAGTATGCAGTGTGTGTTGGAGACCGAAATAGATCTGACCATTTTGCATGGAAGCAACCCCCAAGTCTTCTGTGAACTGATACGCGACCGGCAATGCTTTGTTACATCATTGAATATATGCCATCTACAAAGTAAGTGATTACTTTGTGGAAAAACTTCTTCACATGCATTCATTAACGCCAGATCTCTATCGGTAACGATCACACGCGGACAAATCGATTCATTAATTGTCAATTTAAGACATTTGAGTGCCCACGTATAACTGACTGTCCTTTCATTATGCATGAAAACAAAGGCTATACAAAATGTCTTGTTTGTTGGTGTGACACCAACTATCTCAAGAAAGGGCAAATTATACTTATTCGTTTTATATGTAACAGCTATCAACACCGCATATGGAAATGCTTGCCACATCATCAAGGACGTCGGATGAATGAAAAATAAATCTTCTAACTGACCCGAAGTATCGTTCAAGCGATAATCAAAATCATACCCTTTTGTTTGTAAGATATGCATAAGATTCTGGATTGGGGTTCTACCTTCTCAGTTAGACATCCGTAACTGATGACGTGCATTGTATATAGTTTTCAGCAAGGACACATTATTTGGATTTTGTTCCTTTATCATGGAAAAAATCTCACGCGGTTTCACATCCATACTTGTTAGTTGTTGTACCATACGAGATTCATCAGGGTTTAATCGCATTGCATGAGAATGACCCTCTAAATATTCAGATGGTCAATGATTGTGCTCATCACAAACAACCCTTAATCTCCAAACATCTTGTAGTTTTACATACTTTCCTTTCAATTCAAACGAGCAATTAATTTTTTTTGTTTCTGCATAACTACTTCTTGGTACTCCCCCACGATCACAACCAAGTACGACTGAAAAGGTGTATACTGCCATCAGTTCTTCACGAGTTTTAAAAACCTGAAGAATAAAAAAAATGCATATAAAAAAAGATAAAACGATCTATTAAATAAGTCAAGCAATTACTGTCCATCTTTATTCCTGCATAACTACTTGCTCTGTATAACTACTTGCTCTGTACAAAAATTTGATCTACTGTCCATCTTTATTCCTTGACCGTCTGGATTGAAAAAAAGGGTATAATCAGTAGAAATAATAATAAATGATTTTAAAAATGCATAATCTGTAGAAATACAATTTATTATTATTTAATATGTATAACCATTGATAAATAATTAATTCTACCTGCTATTTAACATTATCTAATAAATGATGTTTATATAATTATATAAATTATAAGACCAACCTTCATATATAAAAAAAAGTAGAATAAAAATTTTCATGTCTTTTGAATAAATCATACTTTTATTTAATGTAATTTAGAAATATTTTTTATAATGTTAAAAAAATAGCTATTGATCATATTATATATATTTAAAAAGATATATACATAATACTTTGGACAAATAACGATATTTTTCTTTTATTTTTTTATAATATTTAATGTTAAACGTCATATCATTAGTATATATTATTTTCTTAAAATATATAATTAAATTATAATTCTGAAATTTAAAAATATATTTAAAATAAAAATAAAAATATAACATTATGAATATTAAAAGGAGACTTTTGGCTTGCCAACCAGCCACAGCCAACTAATAAGTTGATTTGGGGTATCTTGTTTTCTCATTTTCTCCCATTCTTTCTATCACTCCATCTCTCTCTCTCTCTTCAGATCCGGTCGCCACCCCTCTTAGGCGCCGGCGCCGGCACCACCTCTCTCTCTCTCTCACAGCCACCGCCATCGCCACTCTCTCTCTCGATCTTTGTCACAGCCATCGCCACCGCCGCCACTCTCTCTCTCGCTCTCAGCCACCGCCACCGCCACTCTCTCTCCTCTCTGTCACAGCCACCGCCATCATCGCGCTTTCTCTCGCTCTCTGTCACAGCCACCTCCTCTCTCTCTCTCTCTCTCTCTCTCTCTCTCTCTGTGACGTTCTCGAGGTGGAGACCACGCCTCCGCCACCGCCACCGCCTCATCGACCGGCGGCGCTTCATATTTCTCGGTAAGTCTAAAAACCAAATAACCTTCTTTGTTTTGTTTTTTATTCTTCTTCTTTGTCTTGGTAAGTTTAATAAAAGGGTAGCAAGAACAAGAAACCTAGCTAGATCTTGTGTGTGTAAAATCGTAAATCTCTGGTCAAAGCCGAAACTTCATCTCTTTCATTATATATACATACATACATGTAAAATCTTAAACCTTTGGTGAGAGAATCCTTTTTGGGAGGGAGATTTATTTATACTAAAAAAAGTTTGAATTTAAATAAAAAAATTTTGTATTTGATTTCTATAAAGTGGTGTTTGATTTATACCTCCAATTTACTGTTAGGTCGTCGTCGGAAATTCTGTGGTCGTCACCGGAATTGTAGTCGGAGTCGCCGGAATTTCAGTCGGAGAGTGGCCAAAGTTCATTGAAAATTTACTGTAAAAATTCTAAGGATATTTGACTGTTGTTTAGTTAATGAAATTGTAATTTATGGGTTGTAGTATTTCTGATATTTGACTGTTGGTTAGATTAATTTATGGGTGGTAATAATTTCTTATGGGGACCATAATTTCTCTTTTTGACTTACTTTATTCAGTTTTTGTCTTGAAAAGAGACTGATTTTTACATTGAAAAGGAACACATTTACTAGGTCAAAATATAGACATGGTGTATTGAGAAAATAGAGGTGGTGCAGGAAGAAAAACCCTTTTCTTATATACCATCCCTATAAATTTTGAGCTATAAAATCCCCTCTTGTTCATAACTCATTTTAATTATAAAATTGCCCTCTTTTCTATAACCCATTAATTGACTTTTAAACTTTGAAATTCAATTTTTATTATAAGCTTAATATTGAAAACTTTCTATAAATTTTTTTTCTTAATTTCACTATCAAATCATGAATTTTTTTTATTGTTAAATTTTAGATTATTTTTGTTTAGTTAAAATTATATTGTTTTACCAAAACAAATATATATATATAAGGATCTAGTCGTGAAATGGGGAAAAAAATTTATAAGTCTTTTTTATAAACAAGATGGAAATGCCATCGTTTATTGGTTACTCTTTTCTTTTTGTAATACAGCTGAAATTAAAGCAATATTGTCGGCTACAGGGACCACGAGTATGAGATACATCAATTTTGATATTTTCAAATTAATTGATTGACCACCTGTTTGAGAACACGATTAACTAGGAATCTGATTTTTTATATTAATATAAAATATCGATGTTGCCAAGATCGGAATGTTACCTAAGATTTTTTTGTTTTGTAACATGGGATCGTAGAATCGAGATCGGGATCCTAATGTTCTACCTAAAAATCATTTGCTTTTCCTCCTAGATAGTAGATATCATAACTTATAATTAGGAATGACAACGGAACGGGGTTAAAACATGGATTGGTCATCCCATTCTCGCTTAAAAAATACGGGGGTCTTAATGTGGATCTCCATCGGGTAGGTGGAGAAAACTGTGAGAATTTGAGGAAACCATTATTACAAACGTCTAACAAAACGGTAAAATTTTATTTCGAGATCACAGTTAAACTTAAAAAATTAAAATTTATAGTGATTAAAACAATAAGGAATACAAAAATGAATACAAAAATGAATACAATCATAAACAAAACATTTATAAAATTGACTTACAATTATACACATGTGTACAAACAAATACAATACTTATTACTATATGATCGTGTTAGGCACAAAAAGGCCTCAGTCAAACCTGTTCTACATCTGAGGGGGAGATTTATAATCAAACCTGTTGATGCATTTGAAGGTTGAATTTAAGGCCTGTTATATGCCTTATTGAAACCTGAAAATGATTTGCAATATCAGTCTAAAGCTGTTCTATATGTTGCATGTGTTGCAACTAAGACAGTTTGTCCAAGCTGCTCTGTCTGCTGAACAGGCTGGACATAAACTGTCTACGCTGCTCTACACTGTTGAGCAGCTTGGGCAATTTTAAAGTGTTCTGTTCTTTGTGAACAGAACCTGTTCTTTGTGAACAGGCTAAACACTTTATGGAATATGTTTCCAAGTCATCATGTATTGTTTTTTACTACAAGATCAGTTTACAAGTCGAAGACAAAGTGGAAAGCAGAACCGCTCAGCCTGCCCAAGCTGTTCTGTCACATGAAGACAAAAGGTTATTTGAAAAAGGGTGACAGACCTTTTTCTTATATCAAAATAGGCCTTTACAAGGAAGAAAGACGCAAAGTTGACATTCCTAAATTAGTTAAAGGCAATGCAACAGTAGACAAAGTAAAAAGACAAAAGTTCTGCACATGTTAAGACAAGTATGCTTTTCAGAAAAGTGCAGAAAAGGTTATGTTGTCTTTTCAACAAGACTTCTCCTTTTTCGTTCCGTCCAATGAAGATGTTTCTCTTAGATCCTCTAAGTGAGTATAAAAGGAAGCTTCTAAGGTCAGAAAGAAGTGTGAAGAAAGCTAAGTGCTGAAACCCAAGAGTGAACGTGCAAGTGTCATTTAAAAACTAGACACTCTTTTCTCATTTTGGTATGTATAGCCACATCAAGTTGTAAGATTACAAAAAGCTTGAAGGCGGAAATAGTTCAAGCTGAGATGGACAGATACAACAGTATGCCTGATACGAGTCTAAGACGACCTCAAACATAGTATACAATTGAATACACTCACTAAGAAGCACTCACTGTGTTTAAAAGCGTTAAGGAACGACTTATTGTAAAACATGCTTATACACAACAGATGCTGGTTTAACACAAGAAGGTTTGCATAGATGAAAAGCACACTTG
>JAANYP010007207.1:0-37582 GCA_020465985.1 Centrapalus pauciflorus
TTTTCACTCAACCTTTTCTACATCAAATACTCGCTCTTTCCTTTCTCCAGATTTTTCACTATTTCATCATTTCACCACCGTTCTCATCTATACAATAGAGGTTCAAATTCACTTCATTTCTCACACTTGCAACACAAATCCTCCCCTTTCTCTCCCCTCTAAAATCCGGCCACCAAGCCCCCTGAGAACCCAAAAAGTTCTTCTTCAAGTGTCTTCATATTTGAAGTGTCGTGGTGAAACTTTGAAGATCCACCTGTCTACCTCCATTTCATTCTTCCTAAAAACATCAAGTAAGTAAATACTACCCTATTACATCTTATATTTATGTTATATAAGCCTTGCCATAATCTATATATATCACCAACAACTACAATGTTTCATAAATACATCAAGTTTTATAAGTTCTAGTTCTTATTTTTAAGTTGTTTCTTTAAATGTGTTTATGAAATCATGTGGAACACATTATAAAGTGCTTAATATCATGAAACCATTGATCTGATATGTGTTTTATATAACTATTAATGACGTTTTATACAAAGTAGTCTTGAATAAACGCAAGAATCTAAGTTAATCTGTAGTTTATACATCGGATTTTCGGCAGAAAATTTAATATGACTTGAAAAATCATACACTACTTCATAACTCACGAAATAATTGATTACTTGTCTACAAAGTTAGATCTATGGTCTTAACTATAGATCTATGAATTTTCATAATTTATTTTTCGAGTAGACCATCCAGAAAATTATTTGGGGAAACCCACAAAGTTTGACAGCTCAAAATGGCCAACATAGGTTTTTAACAAGCTTTATCACCAACCATAAACAACTCGAAAAATACCATTCTTGATTCTAAAAATCCTTTGTCTAGTAGTTTTAATGTCCTGAGAAAACCCAAAGTCTAAAACATTTTGAGGTGGTCAAAACAGCCTCACAAGTAGGCCAAAAACCTCCAAAAAGCTGGAAATTATTATATATAAACTTGAGTTTTAAGCGCATTTTATTTATAAACTTTGTAATGTTGAGTGATTTTAAACATAAAAATCTTAAATTAGTACTATTATCATCATTAAGGATGATAAGTTCTTTATTACATTTAGGACCCGTTGTATCTCGCGCTCGGTGCATCAGCCTTCTATTTATGCTTAAAAAAGCACCTTACGCTAGTTTTACCATCACACGCTCGGTGAGTTCTCATAGCCCCTATTTTCACACTGTTATGTTTTGGGGATGAAATACATGCTTCGTTTTTATATGGACACGGAAATATTTTCATTTCTATTATGTATTACACATTGGGTTCCATTAGCTCTGATATCATGAACCGTTAATTGCATTTATTTGTAAGCGCGAATATATTGTGGATAGATCTATTGGGAGTCATGTCCCCCACTCGGGTTAGTTGGTTTGGCTAACAGCGGATGCATATATATTCAACAAACGGTATTACGTATGGGAATACTGCACAGAGCAAATTCATTTTAAATTAAGCTTCATTTGCATGATGGTTTATATGTAATACATAACAAGGAATTTATGATTTTATAAATTCAACCTCTATTATTATTGTCCATACAAGTCAGATTTACGTGCAAACCTATGAGCTCACCGACAATTTTTGTTGACGTATTTTAGCGTGTATTTTCAGGAAATTAAGGCAAGTATGCCTCGGACGTATTTTACTTTCAAGCTTCCGCATCCATGGAGTCGCATGCATATTCAATTTAATGGAGATTTAGCTGCATTATTTTGGATATATTTTAATTATGTAATTAAATCTCTGTATTTGTGCGAACTTCATTTCTCTTGTAAAACATTATTATGCCTTAAAGTTTTAACGATGTATTTTAAAAACGTCCATATAGTGGTCGTTCATTATGATTATGGTTACGCTTCCGCACTCGTCACGCCTCTCTGCCAACCGGGGTAGCAGGGTGTGACACAGCAACAGATGTTTCCATACAACTTAGTAACAATCACCACTATGTACCGAAACATATGCAAGAAAGTAATGCAATCTGTCACTTATAGCGGTCCTGAGCAATGCAAGTAATCAAGGAACATGCAATAGCAGTTGTCCAGTTTCAGCAGTGTCTATCATACGTTCCTAACATATATTCAAGTAATCAAGAAACAAGCAACAGCAGATGTTTCCATATAAGTCAGTAATAATCACCAGAAAGTACTGAAACATATGCAAGTATGTAATGCAATCTGTCACTCACAGCGGTCCTGAGCAATGCAAGTAATCAAGGAACATGTTGCAGCAGTTGTCCAGTTTCAGCTGTGTCTATCATACGTTCCTAACATACATTTAAGTAATCAAGGAACATGGAGCAGCATATGTTTCCATGCAAGTCAGTAACAATCACCAATACGTACTGAAACATATGCAAGTAAGTAATGCAATCTGTCACTCACAGCGGTCCTGGGCAATGCAGTAATCAAGGAACATGCAGCACCAGTTGTCTAGTTTCAGCAGTGTCTATCATACGTTCTTAACATACAATTAAGTAATCAAGGAACAAGGAGCAGCAGATGTTTCCATACAAGTCAGAAACAATCACCAATAAGTACTGAAACATATGCATGTAAGTAATGCAATTTGTCACTCGCAACGGTCCTGAGCAATGCAAGTAATCAACGAACATGCAGCAGCAGTTGTCCAGTTTCAGCAGTGTTTATCATACGTTCTTAGATTACAATTAAGTAATCAAGGAACAAGGAGCAGCAGATGTTTCCATACAAGGAGCAGCAGATGTTTCCATACAAGTCAGAAACAATCACCAATAAGTACCGAAACATATGCAAGTAAGTAATGCAATCTGTCACTCGCGGCGGTCCTGAGCAATGCAAGTAATCAAGGAACATGCAGCAGCAGGTCTCCAGTTTCAGCAGTGTCTATCATACGTCCCTACCATATAATGAAGTAATCAAGAAACAAGCAGCAGCAGATGCATCCATTCAAGTCAGTAATGATCACCAATAAGTACCGAAACATATGCAAATAAGTAATGCAATCTGTCACTCACAGCGGTCCGGAGCAATGCAAGTAATCAAGGAACATGCATCAGCAGTTGTCTAGTTTCAGCAGTGTTTATCATACATTCCTAACATACAATTAAGTAATCAAGGAACAAGCAGCAACAGATGTTTCCATACAAGTTAGTAACAATCACCAATATGTACCGAAACATATGCAAGTAAGTAATGCAATCTGTCACTTATAGCGGTCCTGAGCAATGCAAGTAATCAAGGAACATGCAATAGCAGTTGTCCAGTTTCAGTAGTGTCTGTCATACGTTCCTACCATATAATTAAGTAATCAAGAAACAAGCAGCAGCAGATGTATCCATACAAGTCAGTAATGATCACCAATAAGTACCGAAACATATTCAAGTAAGTAATGCAAACTGTCACTCACAGCGGTCCTGAGCAATGCAAGTAATCAAGGAACATGCATCAGCAGTTGTCCAGTTTCAGCAGTGTCTATCATACATTCCTAACATACAATTAAGTAATCAAGGAACAAGCAGCAACAGATGTTTCCATACAACTTAGTAACAATCACCAATATGTACCGAAACATATGCAAGAAAGTAATGCAATCTGTCACTTATAGCGGTCCTGAGCAATGCAAGTAATCAAGGAACATGCAATAGTAGTTGTCCAGTTTCAGCAGTGTCTATCATACGTTCCTAACATATATTCAAGTAATCAAGAAACAAGCAGCAGCAGATGTTTCCATATAAGTCAGTAATAATCACCAGTAAGTACCGAAACATATGCAAGTATGTAATGCAATCTGTCACTCACAGCGGTCCTGAGCAATGCAAGTAATCAAAGAACATGTTGCAGCAGTTGTCTAGTTTCAGCTATGTCTATCATACGTTCCTAACATACATTTAACTAATCAAGGAACATGGAGCAGCAGGTGTTTCCATACAAGTTAGAAACAATCACCAATAAGTACTGAAACATATGCAAGTAAGTAATGCAATCTGTCACTCGCAGCGGTCCTGAGCAATGCAATTAATCTACGAACATGCAGCAGCAGTTGTCCAGTTTCAGCAGTGTCTATCATATGTTCCTAACATATAATTAAGTAATCAAGGAACAAGCAGCAGCAGATGTTTCCATACAAGTAAATAACAATCACCAATAAGTACCGAAACATATGCTAGTAATGCAATCTGTCACTCAGAGCGGTCCTGAGCAATGTAAGTAATCAAGGAACATGCAGCAGCAGTTGTCCAGTTTCAACAGTGTCTATTATACGTTCCTAACATACGATTAAGTAATCAAGGAACAAGCAAAGGCAAATGTTTCCATACAAGTCGGTAAATAATCACCAATAGGTACCGAAACATATGCAAGTGAGTAATGCAATCTGTCACTCACAGCGGTCCTGAGCAATACAAGTAATCAAGGAACATGCAGCAGCAGTTGTCCAGTTTCAGCAGTGTCTATCATACGTTCCTAACATACAATTAGGTAATCAAGGAACAAGGAGCAGCAGATGTTTCCATACAAGTCAGTAACAATCACCAATAAGTACAGAAACATATGCAAGTAAGTAATGCAATCTGTCACTCACAGCGGTCCTGAGCAATGCAAGTAACCAAGGAACATGCATCAGCAGTTGTCCAGTTTCAGCAATGTCTATCATACGTTCCTAACATACAATTAAGTAATCAAGGAACAAGGAGGAGCAGATGTTTCCATACAAGTCAGTAACAATCACCAATAAGTACCGAAACATATGTAGGTAAGTAATGCAATCTGTCACTCACAGCGGTCGTGAGCAATGCAAGTAATCAGGAACACGCATCAGCAGTTGTCCAGTTTCAGTAGTTTCTATCATATGTTCCTAACATACAATTAAGTAATCAAGGAACAAGGAGCAGCAGATGTTTCCATACAAGTCAGTAACAATCACCAATAAGTACCGAAACATATGCAAGTAAGTAATGCAATCTGTCACTCACAGAGGTCCTGAGCAATGCAGTAATCAAGGAACATGCAGCAGCAGTTGTCCAGTTTCAGCAGTGTCTATCATATACTCTTAACATACAATTAAGTAATCAAGGAACAAGGAGCAGCCGATGTTTCCATACAAGTCAGAAACAATCACCAATAAGTACCGAAACATATGCAAGTAAGTAATGCAATCTGTCACTCGCAGCGGTCCTGAGCAATGCAAGTAATCAAGGAACATGCAGCAGCAGTTGTCTAGTTTCAGCAGTGTCTATCATACGATCCTAACATATAATTAAGTAATTAAGGAACAAGCAGCAGCATATGTTTCCATACAAGTAAGTAACAATCACCAATAAGTACCGAAACACATGCAAGTAATGCAATCAGTCACTCAGAGCGGTCCTGAGCAATGCAAGTAATCAAGGAACATCTAGCAGCAGTTGTCCAGTTTCAACAGTGTCTATTATATGTTCCTAACATACAATTAAGTAATCAAGGAACAAGAAGAGGCAAATGTTTCCATACAAGTCGGTAAACAATCACCAATAAGTACCGAAACATATGGAAGTAAGTAATGCAATCTGTCACTCACAGCGGTCCTGAGCAATACAAGTAATCAAGGAACATGCAGGAGCAGTTGTCCAGTTTCAGCTGTGTCTATCATACGTTCTTTGCATACAATTAAGTAATCAAGGAACTAGCAGCAACAGATGTTTCCATACAAGTTAGTAACAATCACCAATATGTACCGAAACATATGCAAGTAAGTAATGCAATCTGTCACTTATAGCGGTCCTAAGCAATGCAAGTAATCAAGGAACATGCTATAGCAGTTGTCCAGTTTCAGCAGTGTGTGTCATACGTTCCTAACATATATTTAAGTAATCAAGAAACAAGCAGCAGCAGATGTTTCCATATAAGTCAGTAATAATCACCAGTAAGTACTGAAACATATGCAAGTAAGTAATGCAACCTGTCACTCACAGCGGTCCTGAGCAATGCAAGTAATCAAGGAACATGCTGCAGCAGTTGTCCAGTTTCAGCAGTGTCTATCATACGTTCCTAACATACAATTAAGTAATCAAGGAACAAGGAGCAGCATATGTTTCCATACAAGTCAGTAACAATCACCAATAAGTAGCGAAACATATGCAAGTATGTAATGCAATCTGTCACTCACAGCGGTTCTGAGCAATGCAGTAATCAAGGAACATGCAGCAGCAGTTGTCCAATTTTAGTAGTGTCTATCATACGTTCTTAACAAACAATTAAGTAATCAAGGACCAAGGAGCAGCAGATGTTTCCATACAAGTCAGAAACAATTACCAATAAGTACCGAAACATATGCAAGTAAGTTATGCAATCTGTCACTCACAGCGGTCCTAAGCAATGCAAGTAATCAAGGAACATGCAGCAGCAGTTGTCCTGTTTCAGTAGTGTCTATCATACGTTCCTACCATATAATTAACTAATCAAGAAACAAGCAGCAGCAGATGCATCCATTCAAGTCAGTAATGATCACCAATAAGTACAGAAACATATGCAAGTAAGTAATGCAATCTGTCACTCACAGGGGTCCGGAGCAATGCAAGTAATCAAGGAACATGCATCAGCAGTTGTCTAGTTTCAGCAGTGTTTATCATACATTCCTAACAGACAATTAAGTAATCAAGGAACTAGCAGCAACAGATGTTTCCATACAAGTTAGTAACAATCACCAATATGTACCGAAACATATGCAAGTAAGTAATGCAATCTGTCACTTATAGCGGTCCTGAGCAATGCAAGTAATCAATGAACATGCAATAGCAGTTGTCCAGTTTCAGCAGTGTCTGTCATACGTTCCTAACATATATGTAAGTAATCAAGAAACAAGCAGCAGCAGATGTTTCCATATAAGTCAGTAATAATCACCAGTAAGTACTGAAACATATGCAAGTAAGTAATGCAACCTGTCACTCACAGCGGTCCTGAGCAATGCAAGTAATCAAGGAACATGCTGCAGCAGTTGTCTAGTTTCAGCAGTGTCTATCATACGTTCCTAACATACAATTAAGTAATCAAGGAACAAGGAGCAGCATCTGTTTCCATACAAGTCAGTAACAATCACCAATAAGTAGCGAAACATATGCAAGTAAGTAATGCAATCTGTCACTCACAGCGGTTCTGAGCAATGCAGTAATCAAGGAACATGCAGCAGTAGTCTAATTTTAGTAGTGTCTATCATACGTTCTTAACATACAATTAAGTAATCAAGGACCAAGGAGCAGCAGATGTTTCCATACAAGTAAGAAACAATCACCAATAAGTACCGAAACATATGCAAGTAAGTTATTGTTAGGCACAAAAAGGCCTCAGTCAAACCTGTTCTACATCTGAGGGGGAGATTTATAATCAAACCTGTTGATGCATTTGAAGGTTGAATTTAAGGCCTGTTATATGCCTTATTGAAGCCTGAAAATGATTTGCAATATTGGTCTAAAGCTGTTCTATGTGTTGCATGTGTTGCAACTAAGACAGTTTGTCCAAGCTGTTCTGTCTGCTGAACAGGCTGGACATAAACTGTCTACGCTGGCTCTAACACTAGTGAGCAGCTTGGGCAATTTTAAAGTGTTCTGTTCTTTTGAACAGAACCTGTTCTTTGGAACAGGCTAAACACTTTATGGAATGTGTTTCCATGTCCTCATGTAATGTTTTTGACTACAAGATCAGTTTACAAAGTCGAAGACAAAGTGGAAATCAGAACTGCTCAGCCTGCCCAAGCTGTTCTGTTACATGAAGACAAAAGGTTATTTGAAAAAGGGTGACAGACCTTTTTCTTATATCAAATAGGCCTTTACAAGGAAGAAAGACGCAAAGTTGACATTCCTTATTTAGTTAAAGGCAATGCAACAGTAATACAAAAGTAAAAAGACAAAGCTCTGGCAGCAATGTGAAAAAGACAATCTGCTTTTCAGAAAAGTGAGAAAAGGTTATGTTTGTCTTTTCAACAAGACTTCTCCTTTCCATTCCGTCCAATGAAATTTTCCTGGTCCTCGAGTGATTAAAAGGAAGCTTCTAGGACAGAAAGATGCGTCAAGAAAGCTTAAGTGCTGAAACAAGAGTGAACGTGCAAGTGTGTTTTTCATGCATGCAAGCCTTCTGTGTAATTTCAGTATAATTGTGTCTAAAGCTGTTTTAACTAAGCTGTTCCCTTAAGTCTTTGTAACAACACAGTGAGTGCTTCTTAGTGAGTGTATTCATTGTATACTAGTTTGAGTTTGTCTTAGACTAGTGAACATACTGTTGTATCTGTCATCTCAGCTTGAACTATTCCGCATTCAATCTTGTTTGTAATTAACAAATTGTTGATAATACATACAAACATTGAGAAAAGAGTGTCTAGTTTTTAAATTGCTGTATTCACCCCCCCTCTACAGCTTATAACTATATACTTTGGGAACCTCTCGGGACCTACAACTGGTATCAGAGCAGTTTAGAGTGTGTGTCATTCTAGATCTCTCATTCTCCCAAGTTTCCATGGACAACAATGCTGCAAATTCTTCTTACTATGACAATGGCTCTATGGGCAAACCTCCAAAATTTAATCATCAAAACTTCTCTGGTTGGAAGTGCAGAATGATGCTCTATTTAGAGAATCTGGATGTACAACTACCAGAGATAGTGATGGAGGGTCCCAATGTGCCAACCTCTGTTACTACCATAACTCCAGCGGTTGAAGGAGCTGCTCCTGAAATCAGGACCTTTGAGAAAGCTAAAGCTCAATGGTCTGATGAAGACAAGAGACTTGTGGCTCTGGATGCAAAGGCCAGGAACAACCTGGTCATTTCTCTTCCTGATGATGTGTTCAAGCAGGTTGAGAAAATGAAGACAGCAAAGGAGATGTGGGATACTTTGTGTACCGTCTATGATGGACCCACAATCACACTGGACAACAGGATCAACAATCTTGTTAGACAGTATGAACTTTTCTTTGCTAAACCAGGTTTACTGCTCTAGTGAATGATCTCAAAGCTGTTGGGATCACTAAGGACAGTCTTACCCTGGTGAATAAATTTCTGGACATTCTACCTGAAGAGTGGAACTACTTCTCAACAATTCTAAGGAACTCAGGTACTATCAGAAGTATGGATCTGGTCAATCTGTATGGATCCTTACTGAATGATGAACAGTCAAGGCAACAAAAGAGAAATGCCTTGGAAATGTCCAAAAGAGGTGCAGCCTTTGTGGCTAATGTGAGACAGCCTGTAAATCAGGTGAGTGATGTGTTCACTCAACCTGATCAACAGAATGATGACAAGGAGGAGGTGTCAGATGAAGAAGATACTGCAGATCTTGCTGAACAAGATGATGAGCAAATGATAGCTATGCTTGTCAAAAGGTTCAACAAGAAAAGGTTTGGAAGAAACATGCTGCAAGGAAGTTCAGGTGCTGGCAAAAAGAAGGCATTTGATAAATCCAAGGCTGAGTGCTTCAAATGTGGTAAAATTGGCCATATAGCTGCTGACTGTGTGTCAAAAGCTGTTGGTCAGTCATCCAAACCATACAAGACAAACAAGGATGATGGTTATAGGGTTAAGTACCTTATGGCCATGGCTAAGCTGAGGAAGTTGGAAAACTCAGTGGGTTCCAACAGACAAAAGGGACTCATGGCAGAGACTTGTGATTGGGAGGAATCTGATTCATCATCTGATGAAGAAGATAATCAATGTCTGATGGCCAACACTGATGTCCCATCAACAAGCATCTTCAAACAAGATATGGCTGAAGCTGAAGCCTTCAGCAGCTTTGAGAACTAGAATCCTACTATGATGTATAAGGTACAAAATTTTATAGCTTACAGTTCTGAAGAAAAAGTTAAAATGTTTGAATATATGCTTGTTGATCTAAAAGCTGCTGTTGAGAAGCATGATGCTTTACTGTCTGAAATCTCTAAGCTTAAAACTGATCTTAAAACTAAATCCAGTAATCTGGACAGTTTCCATAAGTTGGAAACTGAGCTTGATGAATTAAAACACATCAACTCTATTTTACTGGAAGAAAAGAGAGAAACAGATATAAAGCATGCTAAGCTTCAAAAGATAGTTGACTCTTGGTGCCAATCTGCACAAAAAGTCAGCCATTGTATAAGTCAACAGATCCCTGCACAAATCCAAGCCTATCTTGGAGGGGATCTTGACACAGCAGCTTCCATTGTTGAGATCAATAATCTGAAAGAAGATTTATCCACTCTTGGTGAACTTCCAAACACATTCATTCAAAATGTGAATGGTAAACTAATCTCAACAAATAGGTTTGTCAGGCCTCAAAAGACTGACAGCTTGTGTGAACTTAGCTTAAAAGCTGATGTTGGAATTTGTTCTCCATCAAGTCAGCCTGCTAAGTGCTCTGCTGGTTCACATAAGCAAATGAAAGGAAAACATGTTCAAACTGAAGTTGGGGATACTAAACTTGTTGACAAAACAGGTTCTGAGTCCAAAGCTGATGGTAAAAAGCATGTTAATCCTTTTGATGCTAAGCACTTTGAAAACAAGTTTTCAAAAGGTAAGCAGCCTGTTTTCAACAAGGGTAAGTCTCATGTTGAAAACAAAACTACTGTGATTTCAAATAAGTTTTCAAATCATAGTGGTAAACTGGTTTTAAATAAGAATAAGCTTTTCAAAACCAGACACTGTGAGTATGCTGATAGGCAGCATAAATCACAATCCAGTAGGGGCAAAGGCAAAATCATTGCTCAAACTGAGATAATTGGGAATAAGTTTCCCAAACCTGTGGAAGCTCAAATGCCAATCAAGCTCCCTGTCTTTGACATCTGTCCTCCTAAAAAGAGGAAAGAAGAGACAGCCAAAGCTGTGGCTATTGAACTCTCCACCCAAGCTGTTGATTCATCAAAAAGTAATAAAATTGCTAAATCTGCTGAAAGAATCAACAAAAATAACTCAGAATGGCTTTCTGAAAGATCTTCTTCCAAAAATCCTAAAAAGAGAAAATGTTACAAATGTGGGAAGAAGACACATCTGGCCAAGGATTGTCCTGAGTCTGAGGACATGAGGCCTGATGACTCTGTTGTTTCCATCACAGCTGTCACAAGCAGTGTTGGAAATGTCACAGTCACTGAAAGTGGTATTCAAGCTGATACCATTCAAATAGGGAATTTTAGTGTGGATATTTCAAGTCCATCAACAAATGTTGATGAAGTAGGAGAACTCATCTCTGTGATGAGTTCCCCTAAAAATGACTAATAATTCTCTTATCACTCTGCAGGAAAAACAACCTTCCCAGGTTTGGTACTTGGACAGTGGCTGCTCAGGGCACATGACAGGTTGTAAAGAATTGCTGAGTGAACTCAGGCCTGAAAAAGGGCCAATAGTCACATTTGGTGACAATGTACAGGGATCCAGTGAGGGATATGGAACTCTTAAAGCTGGTGCTGCAGTGTTCAAAAGAGTAGCCTATGTGATTGGGCTAAAACATAACCTTGTCAGCATAAGCCAACTGTGTGATGCTGGCTACAAGGTTAACTTTGATGAGCACCTGGGTTACATATTGGATCCCCAAGGAAAAGTTGTGCTATGTGCTCAACGAAAAAAGGTGTATATGTTGTGGATATGCATTCTGCTGACCCCATAACTGAAACCTGTTTTCTCACAAGAACAAATGGTGATCTAAACTGGCTATGGCACAGAAGACTGTCACATCTGAACTTCAAGAACATCAACAAACTTTGTAAGAAAGAGTTGGTGACAGGTTTGCCTTCTATGACTTTTGCTAAGGATAGATTATGCACAGCTTGTGAGAAAGGCAAGCAGAGGAAAACATCTTTTAAATCCAAACATAATTTCTCTATTGATACTCCACTCTTCTTAATCCATATGGACTTGTTTGGACCTGTTAATGTCCCAAGTCTTGGAGGAAGAAGATACACTCTTGTAATGGTTGATGAGTTCTCCAGGTACACATGGGTGATCTTTCTAAAGAGCAAAGGAGAGGCTGCTAGAGAGATTATTGGATTTGTCAAAAAGATGGAAATGCTGAACTCTGCCCAAGTAAAGCAGCTTAGAAGTGATCATGGTACTGAGTTCAGAAACAGTACTCTTGAAGACTTCTGTGAAGAGAAAGGAATCACTCAAAACTTTTCAGCTGTAAGAACTCCTCAACAAAATGGAGTTGCTGAAAGGAGAAACCGAACTCTCATTGAAGCTGCCAGAACCATGCTGTGTGCATCAGGTTTACCTTCATCATTTTGGGCTGAAGCTGTTAACACTTCCTGCTTCACCCAAAACAGATCCTTAGTGGTGAAAAGATTCAACAAGACTCCCTATGAGCTGCTCAAAGGGAGGAAGCCGAATGTCAGTTATTTCCATGTGTTTGGATGTCCCTGTTTCATTCTGAATCAAAGGGACCAGCTGTCAAAGTTTGAACCTAAAGTTGATGAAGGTGTGTTTGTTGGCTACTCTACTATCTCCAAAGCCTACAGAGTATAAAACAACAAAAGAAAGGTGATAGATGAATCTATCAATGTCACCTTTGAAGAGTCCAAGAATGCTTCCACCAAAGTTGTTCCTGAATTAGTTTCAGGAGAACTTAACTTTGATAATCTGATGCATTCAAACAATGAAGACGACTCAAAAGCTTCCACTACACCCAGTGTGGAACCTGTTAATCATGATGGACATGATGATGATTATGTCAATACACCCTGTGTGAATAAATGTACTGACTTAATTACAACTGCATGTCCAGAACCTATCAATGCTGATTTTCCCAGTTCCTCTGCTGATATGTTCAACAGTGATCAGACATGTTCAACAAGTGAACAGGCTCAAGACAACAGTGTGTCTGAAAATCTTGAGAACTGTTCAACAGGACCTACTGAAGATGTTAACAACTCAGGAGAATCATCATTGAAAAATGATCCTAAGTGGATCAGATGTCACCCCAATGATCAAATAATTGGTGACATCAACAAAGGGATACAAACTCGGTGGGACAGCTTAGGGAACTTTTGTATGTTCTATAGCTTTGTTTCACTGATGGAGCCAAAGAAGGTGGATGAAGCATTAAAAGATGACAATTGGATCACTGCCATGCAGGAAGAACTTAATCAGTTCGAGAGAAACAAGGTATGGAAGCTGGTCCCTGCTCCTAAAGGTAAAACTATAATTGACACAAAATGAGTTTTCAGGAACAAGATGGATGAGCAAGGTCATGCCATTAGAAATAAGGCAAGACTGGTTGCTCAGGGCTACAGACAGGAGGAAGGAATTGACTATGATGAAACATTTGCTCATGTGGCCAGGCTAGAAGCAATTCGTTTGTATCTAGCCTACGCTGCTCATAAGAGCATTAAGGTATTTCAAATGCATGTGAAGAGTGCATTTTTGAATGGGAAGCTGCAAGAAGAAGTCTATGTCAAGCAGCCTCCAGGTTTTGAAAATGAACAACACCCAGGATTTGTCTATAAGTTGGACAAAGCTCTCTATGGTCTCAAACAAGCCCCTAGAGCCTGGTATGACACTCTTACTGATTTTCTTATGAGCAATGGGTACTCCAGAGGTAAAGTGGATACCACACTGTTTATAAAGAAGGTGAAGTCTGACATTATGTTTGTTCAAATTTATGTGGATGACATAATATTTGGTTCTACTAATGAGCAGCTATGCAAGAATTTTTCATTGCTCATGAAATCTAAGTATGAAATGAGTATGATGGGAGAACTAACTTTCTTTTTAGGATTACAGGTTAAACAAACCTCAACTGGAATTTTATAAATCAAAGAAAGTACACTTTCGATCTATTGAAAAAGTTCAAATTTGATCAAAGTTCTCCTATTAAAACCCCAATGGCAACAAATGTAAAATTGGATGATGATGCCAGTGGCAAAGCTGTTTCAGTAACAGCTTACAGAGGCATGATTGGGAGATTGCTATACTTAACTGCTAGTAGACCTGATATTATGTTTGCCACCTGTCTGTGTGCTAGGTTCCAAGCTGATCCAAAGGAATCTCATCTAGCTGCTGTTAAAAGAATCTTCAGATACCTGAAGGGTACACCAGGTTTGGGTCTTTGGTATGCCAAAGACTCAAGCCTTGAACTAACAGGCTATTTTTGCAGGCTGCAGGTCAGATAGGAAAAGCACAACAGGTGGATGTCAACTCCTTGGTGGAAAGTTGATCAGTTGGAGTAGCAAGAAGCAGAACTCAGTGTCCACTTCTACTGCTGAAGCTGAGTACATTGCTGCTGGAAGCTGCTGTGGGCAGATTCTGTGGATGCAGCATCAGCTTGAAGATTATGGCCTTGTGTATAGGAAAACTCCTATTATGTGCGATAATACAAGTGCCATAGCCATCTCCAACAATCCAGTATTTCATTCAAGAATAAAGCATATTGAAGTCATACATCACTTCATCAGGGATCACATTCAGAAAGGAAATGTAGAGGTAAGTTTTATTTCCACAAATGAACAGCTTGCAGACATTTTCACCAAACCTCTGGATGAAACAAGGTTTAATTACCTTGTCAGCAAGCTGGGCATGTTAAATAAGAGTGACTAAGTGTTCTCTCAGGTCTATGAAGTTATATGTCTCACACTGCTCAAGTCTCTCAGAACAGCTTAGACAGAAGGCTATGCATGTTCTGTACTTAGCCATTTTTCTGAAAAAGTTGAACAGCTTGAGCACAGAACAGGCTGAACAACAACAGGTTGTAAGTCCAGCCTGCTCTGACGGTCCAATCCTCAACCTGTTCATTCCTTCACACTGTCTTACAAGCCTTTGTCTTGTAACCTGTTCAACTATTGAACACAACATGTTCTCACAACAGAGAACAGGCTGAAGGCACAGTTTGAAGGGAGAACAGCTTGAAGATTGAATAACTTGTGTTGACTCTGCTCATCATAGGTTTGACCAACAGCGTAGACCAAAAGTTTAATTACCTTTCTTAACAATTAAGTTACTTAAATTATGTTTTTATTTAACTTAATTACTGCGGATAATGTGGATTTCATGTGTTAGTGATTAAAAAGGTCAAGTGGTCTGACAAATGTTCTGAAACGGACAACCGTTTCGTTTTCCGTTAACCAACATTTCAAGTCAAACCGCCCAAATCTTTTCTCTCTCATACACACGACTATTCAAATCCTATAAATACCTAAATACTGTTTCATCTTCGTCTTCCTCATCATTTCTAGAAATCCTCAAGAACCCTAAAAATCGACTAAGTGTCCTTTGCTTCTTCAACCTCAAAAATTCCCAAATGGCTCACAGACCTAATCCCTTTCTCCCAGTGTTCGTTGGTGATGATGTTCTCAAACACTCATCAATCACCACAATGCTGACCATCAAACCCACTAACTACATTGCCAACCTCACAATCCCCAAAAACTATGTGGGGAAGGGCTATGACCAAATGGTGGAGTTTCTGAAAGTTCATCCGTTGAACTACGCCATGAGTGCAACTCCTGGTGTCCTGTACCAGGAGATGGTGTATCAGTTTTGGTACACCTGTGCCTACATCCCAGAAACCAAAGTCATCAAGGGCACCATACTCAATGGGACTCAAACCATTGAGATAACTGTTGATCTTCTGAGGGAGGTTCTTCATCTGCCCGTTGCTGAGTCATATGATCTGCCCCAGCCTGAGAACGAGCAAATGGGAAATCTGCTACACTTCTGTGGTGTAGCAGAACCCAAAATTGGAGCAACATTGTACAGGAAGGATTTGTCTCCTACCTACAGCTTTCTATTTGCTTCGGTGATGATGAGCTTTAGCAGTAAAGTTGGTTCATTCGACCAACTCAGTAGAGATGAAGTTCCAATAGTCCTACAGCTAGTGGATGGGACTACTCTAGACATGGCTAAGTGGATCTTTTTGAACCTGAGAAACCTGGTGCAGCAAGAGCCAAGACCAGCTGCTGTCCGTTATCCCAGGTTTCTGAGCCTCATTTTCAGCCATGTTTGTGGTGAGCAACTATACAACTCTCAGCCCTTACTTAAGCCTGCTGCATTCCCTGTCATAGGGAATAGAATTTTTCATACTCCTGTACTTCCAAATGAGCCTCCTCTATCCACACCAATGAGAAGGTTGTTAGGTTTGGTGGAAGGACCCTCTGATGTGAGGGTGGATCCAGAAGCTGCTGCTCCCGCCAGAAAATCCAAAGCCAGGTCCAAACTTGTCAAGCGGACCCTGGCAACTGCTGAAGCTGAGCCTGTGAAAAAGAAGGCCAAATCAGCTCAGACTAAGTCTGCTCCTTTAGCTTCTGTGGCTGAGGATCCAAAGCCAGGTCCAAACTTGTCAAGCGGACCCTGGCAACTGCTGAAGCTGAGCCTGTGAAAAAGAAGGCCAAATCAGCTCAGACTAAGTCTGCTCCTTTAGCCTCTGTGGCTGAGGAAGAGCAGACTCCTCACCCTGGTTCATTTGTTGGGCCTGAAGCCTTTGTGGCTGGTGCCTCTGTGGCACAAGAGACTATGGAACAGGCCAGCCCCACTGTTCCTGACCCAGTCTCACACCCTGTCCAAACAGATCCTCTCCCCTCTCCACAATCACCCACATCATCCATTCACTACCAACGCAAATCACTAGCCAAAAAGAAATCAGCCCACAAAACCACCTCCTCTGTTCCCTCTCAACAGGGTTCAGTTGAAAAAGAAGCAACCCCAGCTGCCTCTCCCATTTTGGGAGCAGGTTCAGCTCATTTGGAGTCTGCTTCACTCCAATCTGAGTCAACCCTGAGTCAGCCTAGACCCTCTGGTTCCTCCCAACAGGAACCAGTTGTACAAACGGAGATACCCACATCAACTATCCCAACCTCCCAACAGGCTGAGGATATTGAAAGACAGGAGTCCTCTCCACTCCATACTGTGTCCACACTGTCCCCCACTAAACTCTCCTCACACACTGAGTCTGCACGAGGTGCCTACGCTGCTGGTATAGACCAATCAGCAGCTCAGCCTCAAACTTCTGCTCCCCATGATTCAGCTGTTCCACACCAAACAGCTGCTGAGGGACCAACCTCCCAGGCTGATGAACCTCAGGGATCACACCATCCCTCTGGTGAGGCTGCTCCCTTCATGCAAACTCCATCAGCAGGTTTCACCACTGCTGATGTTGAAATGCATATCCCATCTCCCAATGATGAGGTGCCTTTAGACCAAGGCACTGCAGAGGGAACCACCACTGGTCTTCATGAGGGTGTTGCAACACAAGCAGCATCTGAAAGGCCCCAAATATCATCCCCTTCTCCTGGTGATGCAGCTACAGCCGCTGCTGAAGGACCCTTTGATCCCTCCAAACTGGGTCATCTTACTTTTGCCCAGGCTATGGAGCTTCTGTCCAAAGTCCCTCTTCCCTCTCCATCACATCCTCAAACACCAGCCTCATCATCATCTTCTCCATCTACCCACTCAAAACAATCTACCCATACACCTCCATCTCCCAAAGACCTGCCTTTGAAGGATCAGCTTTCTTTGCTGACCAACAAAGTTGGTTCTTTGGAAAACACCATGCACTCTCTACCCTCCATCATATCAGACTCTGTGTCTGCACAGCTTCAGGGGTTCTTTGATTCGTTCAAGGCCTCTTTCCCTACCCCTCCACAGCCTGATCACTCTCCACAGCTGTTAGCACTCACTGCTCAGCTGCAAACTGTGTCCACCTCCCTCTCCTCTATTCTTTCCATTCAGCAGGACTCTGTGTCCTCAATGACAGCCATTTCCCAACAGCTGTCATCACTTCTTACTTCTTGCAACTCTACTCATCCAGCCACTCTGGCTAGCTTACAAACTCTAATTGGCTCCCTATCAAACTCTGTGTCATCAGGTCTTGCTGATGTGCAAGATTCTCTAGAACTTCATCTTGCACAACTGCAAACTCTGCTGTTCACAGCGTTTGACAGGGAAAATATTGTTAAGCTCACATCCCTTGCTGATTCCCACTCCACTTCTCTTCAGACCTGTCTTTCCCAGCTTACAGAGGTAAAGGATAACTTGGCTTACTTAGTGACTAGCCTTGTTGGTCCTAAACCTTCTGCTAAACCTGCTGGATAGCCTGCTGACTTTGTGTCTTCAGGCAGACCAGGTGTTGAAGTCGCTGCTTCATCTCCTTCAAAGGGGGAGAAGTCATCTGCCTCGAAGACTAAGTCTAAGGGGGAGAAAACTTCTTCTCCTAAGGAGATACCAGTGTCTGCAACTCACACTGGTCAGCCAGCAGATGTTTTTGAAACAGGTACAGCTGAAGGTGCCTCTCAAGCTGCTCTGCCTACTCAGGCTGTCTCTCCAAACCCTGCTCAGTCTAAGGGGGAGGAAGTCATTCCTGAGGACAGGCCTAGCAGTAAAAGAAGGCATTTAATTATAACTGAAGAAGAAGAAGAAGAGGAAATTCCTGAGGCTGCTGTCACTACAGCAACAGCTAAAGGAAAAGAAAAGGCAGCTGATGATCCCATACAGCAGAAAGCAGCTGAAATCAGATTCCACAAGGCCAGGGCCAAAGAGATGGGTCTTCCTATGCACAAATATTTTGAGTTTAGAGAAGAACAGCTTCAAGCCCTAGAGGTCATGAGAAAGGAAGAAGAATCTGCCAAAGCTGCTAAATCTTTTGCACTCCAAGAAGCAAAGAAAATTAAAATGTCTACCTTGGAGGTGCAAAAGAAAATAATGGAAGCTGCTAGACAATCAGCAGGGGAGAAAGAGAAGGAAGTAGAGAAAGGTACTCAGGTCTCTGTGACCAAATCAACAGTACCCCATGCAAGAGCTCAATACCACTTTGACAACTTGGCTAGGAAAAAGTTTCATGATGTTGCTGAAAGAAGGCTAGCCAAGGAAGCAATTGTCAAAGCTGTCCCTGTATCAAGGAAAGGCAGTCAGTGGAAGCTTAAAATAACAAGGATGGGTGCAACAGGCCCAGAATTGGAAACTTATGACCACACTGATGTAGCTCAGATGGGATACAGGGAGTGGATTGAGCTGGCAGTTGCCCTGAGTGAATCAAAGTCTGAAACTGCTAAACAGATCAGGGCATATGTCAAGAAGTTGATGGAAAGAGTAAAGGATCTTGGCCTGATATCTAAGGAAATTAGTGAAGGTGTCTTTGTGACACATCCAAAAATAAAGGCCAGGAGAACAAAGAAGGACACAGAGATGGAGCTACTCCTTACACTGATCGAACAGGGCGACTATGCCATTGAAATAAAAGGAGTTGATTATAGCCTGCCTAAAGGAATAGAGTTTGAGGATGGCAAGATTATTTAAGAACCTGAGCTGGGGGCATTTTTTGTAGATCCCCTAACTCAGAAGAAGTGCTTCCAAAGAGCCTCAGAGCTGTACAAAGTTGATCAGAGACAACTTGCCGCCTTCAGACTTGCAGTTTCATTTAGGCAGTCTAGCAAATGGAGAGCAGCCGTCTGGGATCAGCTCAGAGGCTTCTATGAAAGAGGAGAGCTCAATGATCCCAAGTTCATGGTCATCAGAAGTGAAGTTGAGGAACTTGAGGATACAAGAGATGAAATGGAAAAGATGTTCCAGGATCCCCCTCCAATGGAGTGAAGTCCATCTACCGTCTGGGTAGGTGAAGAATGGAAGCTGTCCATCAGTTGGACAGGCTTGCCATTATCTGCTCCCAACACAAACAGTCCAAATACTTTTGTACATTAGTTGTACATCATTACATAAGTTGTAATCTTTTCTTTTACATTAGTTGTAAAATACTTTAGTACATTAGTTGTACTCTTGTAAAAACATGTGTTGTTGTATGCAATCAAGTATCAGTGTATATATAAACTGGTCTTTTACTTTACTGTAATGTTGTAATTTCAATTCAGCAAAATGTACTCTAAAAATATATAATGATTTTTGATAAGACCAGCTTAGACTGGTTATTGCAAATAGAGGGAGATTGTTAGGCACAAAAAGGCCTCAGTCAAACCTGTTCTACATCTGAGGGGGAGATTTATAATCAAACCTGTTGATGCATTTGAAGGTTGAATTTAAGGCCTGTTATATGCCTTATTGAAGCCTGAAAATGATTTGCAATATTGGTCTAAAGCTGTTCTATGTGTTGCATGTGTTGCAACTATGACAGTTTGTCCAAGCTGTTCTGTCTGCTGAACAGGGTGGACATAAACTGTCTACGCTGCTCTACACTAGTGAGCAGCTTGGGCAATTTTAAAGTGTTCTGTTCTTTGTGAACAGAACCTGTTCTTTGTGAACAGGCTAAACACTTTATGGAATATGTTTCCAAGTCATCATGTATTGTTTTTGACTACAAGATCAGTTTACAAAGTCGAAGACAAAGTGGAAAACAGAACTGCTTAGCCTGCCCAAGCTGTTCTGTAACATGAAGACAAAAGGTTATTTGAAAAAGGGTGACAGACCTTTTTCTTATATCAAAATAGGCCTTTACAAGGAAGAAAGACGCAAAGTTGACATTCCTAAATTAGAAAAAGGCAATGCAACAGTAGACAAAGTAAAAAGACAAAAGCTGTGCACATGTGAAGACAAGTCTGCTTTTCAGAAAAGTGCAGAAAAGGTTATGTTGTCTTTTCAACAAGACTTCTCCTTTTCATTCCGTTTAATGAAGATGTTTCTCCTAGATCCTCTGAGTGAGTATAAAAGGAAGCTTCTAAGGACAGAAAGATGCGTGAAGAAAGCTAAGTGCTGAAACCAAGAGTGAACGTGCAAGTGTGTTTTTCATGCATGCAAGCCTGCTGTGTAATTCAGTATCTGTGTGTCTAAGCTGTTTTACATAAGTTGTTCCCATAAGTCTTGTAAACACAGTGAGTTCTTCTTAGTGAGTGTATTCATTGTATACAAGTTTGAGTTTGTCTTAGACTAGTGAACATACTGTTGTATCTGTCATCTCAGCTTGAACTATTCCGCATTCAAGCTTGTTTGTAATTAACAAATTGTTGATAATACATACAAACATTGAGAAAATAGTGTGTAGTTTTTAAATTGCTGTATTCACCCCCCCTCTACAGCTTAAAGCTATATACTTTGGGAACCTCTCGGGACCTACAGTTAAGCAATCTGTCACTCACAGCGGTCCTGAGCAATGCAAGTAATCAAGGAACATGCAGCAGCAGTTATCCTGTTTCAGCAGTGTCTATCATACGTTCCTACCATATAATTAAGTAACCAAGAAACAAGCAGCAGCAGATGTATCCATACAAGTCAGTAATGATCACCAATATGTACCGAAACATATGCAAGTAAGTAATGCAATCTGTCACTCACAGAGGTCCTGAGCAATGCAAGTAATCTAGGAACATGCATCAGCAGTTCTCCAGTTTCAGCAGTGTCTATCATACATTCCTAACGTTCAATTAAGTAATCAAGGAACAAGTAGCAACAGATGTTTCCACACAAGTAAGTAACAATCACCAATATGTACCGAAACATATGCAAGTAAGTAATGCAATCTGTTACTTATAGCGGTCCTGAGCAATGCAAGTAATCAAGGAACATGCAATAGCAGTTGTCCAGTTTCAGCAGTGTCTATTATACGTTCCTAACATACAATTAAGTAATCAAGAAACAAGCAGCAGCAGATGTTTCCATACAAGTCAGTAATAATCACCAGTAAGTACCGAAACATATGCAAGTAAGTAATGAAATCTGTCACTCACAGCGGTCCTGAGCAATTCAAGTTGTCAAGGAACATGCTGCAGCAGTTGTCCAGTTTCAGCAGTGTCTATCATACGTTCCTAACATACAATCAAGTAATCAAAGAACAAGCAGCAGCAGATGTTTCCAAACAAGTTAGTAACAATCACCAATAAGTACCGAAACATATGCAAGTAAGTAATGCAATCTGTCACTCAAGGCGGTCCGGAGCAATGCAAGTAGTCAAGGAACATGCAGCAGCAGTTGTCCAGTTTCAGCAGTGTCTATCATACGTTCCTAACATACAATTAAGTAATCAAGGAACAAGGAGCAGCAGATGTTTCCATACAAGTCAGTAACAATCACCAATAAGGACCGAAACATATGCAAGTAAGTAATGCAATGTGTCACTCACAGCTGTCCTGAGCAATGCAAGTAATAAAGGAACATGCATCAGCCGTTGTCCAGTTTCAGCAGTGTCTATCATACATTCCTAACATACAATTAAGTAATCAAGGAACAAGCAGCAACAGATGTTTCCATACAAGTTAGTAACAATCACCAATATGTACCGAAACATATGCAAGTAAGTAATGCAAGCTGTCACTTATAGCGATCCTGAGCAATGCAAGTAATCAAGGAACATGCAATAGCAGTTGTCCAGTTTCAGCAGTGTCTATCATACGTTCCTAACATATATTTAAGTAATCAAGAAACAAGCAGCAGCAGATGTTTCCATATAAGTCAGTAATAATCACCAGTAAGTACCGAAACATATACAAGTAAGTAATGCAATCTGTCACTCACAGCGGTCGTGAGCAATGCACGTAATCAAGTTAAATGCTGCAGCAGTTGTCCAGTTTCAGCATTGTCTATCATACGTTCCTACCATATAATTAAGTAATCAAGAAACAAGCAGCAGCAGATGTTTCCATACAAGTTAGTAACAATCACCAATATGTACCGAAACATATGCAAGTAAGTAGTGCAATCTGTCACTCACAGCGGTCCTGTGCAATGCAAGTAATCAAGGAACATGCAGCAGCGGTTGTCCAGTTTCAGCAGTGTCTATCATATGTTCCTAACATACAATTAAGTAATCAAGGAACAAGGAGCAGCATATGTTTCCATACAAGTCAGTAACAATCACCAATAAGTATTGAAACATATGCAAGTAAGTAATTCAATCTGTCACTCACAGCGGTCCAGAGCAATGCAGTAATCAAGGAACATGCAGCAGCAGTTTTCCAGTTTCAGCAGTGTCTATCATACGTTCTTAACATACAATTAAGTAATCAAGGAACAAGGAGCGGCAGATGTTTCCATACAAGTCAGAAACAATAACCAATAAGTACTGAAACATATGCAAGTAAGTAATGCAATCTGTCACTCGCAGCGGTCCTGAGCAATGCTAGTAATCAAGAAACATGCAGGAGCAGTTGTCCATTTTCAGTAGTGTCTATCATACGTTCCTAACATACAATTAAGTAATCAAGGAACAAGGAGCAGTAGATGTTTCCAAACAAGTCAGTAACAATCACCAATAAGTACCGAAACATATGCAAGTAAGTTATGCAATCTGTCACTCACAGCGGTCCTGAGCAATGCAAGTAATCAAGGAACATGCAGCTGTGGTTGTCAAGTTTCAGCAGTGTCTAACATATGTTCCTAACATACAATTAAGTAACAAGGAACAAGGAGCAGCAGATGTTTCCACACAATTCAGTAACAATCACCAATAAGTACCGAAACATATGCAAGTAAGTAATGCAATCTGTCACTCACAGCGGTCCTGAGCAATGCAAGTAATCAAGGAACATGCAGCAGCATTTGTCCAGTTTCAGCAGTGTCTATCATACGTTCCTAACATACAATTAAGTAATCAAGGAACAAGGAGCAGCATATGTTTCCATACAAGTCAGTAACAATCACAAATAAGTATCGAAACATATGCAAGTAAGTAATTCAATCTGTCACTCACAGCGGTCCAGAGCAATGCAGTAATCAAGGAACATGCAGCAGCAGTTTTCCAGTTTCAGCAGTGTCTATCATACGTTCTTAACATACAATTAAGTAATCAAGGAACAAGGAGCGGCAGATGTTTCCATACAAGTCAGAAACAATAACCAATAAGTACTGAAACATATGCAAGTAAGTAATGCAATCTGTCACTCGCAGCGGTCCTGAGCAATGCTAGTAATCAAGAAACATGCAGGAGCAGTTGTCCATTTTCAGCAGTGTCTATCATACGTTCCTAACATACAATTAAGTAATCAAGGAACAAGGAGCAGCATATGTTTCCATACAAGTCAGTAACAATCACAAATAAGTATCGAAACATATGCAAGTAAGTAATTCAATCTGTCACTCACAGCGGTCCAGAGCAATGCAGTAATCAAGGAACATGCAGCAGCAGTTTTCCAGTTTCAGCAGTGTCTATCATACGTTCTTAACATACAATTAAGTAATCAAGGAACAAGGAGCGGCAGATGTTTCCATACAAGTCAGAAACAATAACCAATAAGTACTGAAACATATGCAAGTAAGTAATGCAATCTGTCACTCGCAGCGGTCCTGAGCAATGCTAGTAATCAAGAAACATGCAGGAGCAGTTGTCCATTTTCAGCAGTGTCTATCATACGTTCCTAACATACAATTAAGTAATCAAGGAACAAGGAGCAGCAGATGTTTCCAAACAAGTCAGTAACAATCACCAATAAGTACCGAAACATATGCAAGTAAGTTATGCAATCTGTCACTCACAGCGGTCCTGAGCAATGCAAGTAATCAAGGAACATGCAGCAGTGGTTGTCAAGTTTCAGCAGTGTCTAACATATGTTCCTAACATACAATTAAGTAACAAGGAACAAGGAGCAGCAGATGTTTCCACACAAGTCAGTAACAATCACCAATAAGTACCGAAACATATGCAAGTAAGTAATGCAATCTGTCACTCACAGCGGTCCTGAGCAATGCAAGTAATCAAGGAACATGCAGTAGCAGTTGTCCAGTTTCAGCAGTGTCTATCGTACGTTCCTACCATATAATTAAGTAATCAAGAAACAAGCTGCAGTAGATGTATCCATACAAGTCAGAAACAATCACCAATAAGAACCGAAACATATGCAAGTAAGTAATGCAATCTGTCACTCGCAGCGGTCCAGAGCAATGCAAGTAATCAAGGAACATGCAGCAGCTGTTGTCCAGTTTCAGCAGTGTCTATCATACGATCCTAACATATAATTAAGTAATTAAGGAACAAGCAGCAGCAGATGTTTCCATACAAGTAAGTAACAATCACCAGTAAGTACCGAAACATATGCAAGTAATGCAATCTGTCACTCAGAGCGGTCCTAAGCAATGCAAGTAATCAAGGAACATGCAGCAGCAGTTGTCCAGTTTCAACAGTGTCTATTATACATTCCTAACATAAAATTGAGTAATCAAGGAACAAGTAGAGGCAAATGATTCCATACAAGTCGGTAAACAATCACCAATAAGTACCGAAACATATGCAAGTAAGTAATGCAATCTGTCACTCAAGGCGGTCCGGAGCAATGCAAGTAGTCAAGGAACATGCAGCAGCAGTTGTCCAGTTTCAGCAGTGTCTATCATACGTTCCTAACATACAATTAAGTAATCAAGGAACAAGGAGCAGCAGATGTTTCCATACAAGTCAGTAACAATCACCAATAAGGACCGAAACATATGCAAGTAAGTAATGCAATGTGTCACTCACAGCGGTCCTGAGCAATGCAAGTAATAAAGGAACATGCATCAGCCGTTGTCCAGTTTCAGCAGTGTCTATCATACATTCCTAACATACAATTAAGTAATCAAGGAACAAGCAGCAACAGATGTTTCCATACAAGTTAGTAACAATCACCAATATGTACCGAAACATATGCAAGTAAGTAATGCAAGCTGTCACTTATAGCGATCCTGGGCAATGCAAGTAATCAAGGAACATGCAATAGCAGTTGTCCAGTTTCAGCAGTGTCTATCATACGTTCCTAACATATATTTAAGTAATCAAGAAACAAGCAGCAGCAGATGTTTCCATATAAGTCAGTAATAATCACCAGTAACTACCGAAACATATACAAGTAAGTAATGCAATCTGTCACTCACAGCGGTCGTGAGCAATGCAAGTAATCAAGTTAAATGCTGCAGTAGTTGTCCAGTTTCAGCATTGTCTATCATACGTTCCTACCATATAATTAAGTAATCAAGAAACAAGCAGCAGCAGATGTTTCCATACAAGTTAGTAACAATCACCAATATGTACCGAAACATATGCAAGTAAGTAGTGCAATCTGTCACTCACAGCGGTCCTGTGCAATGCAAGTAATCAAGGAACATGCAGCAGCGGTTGTCCAGTTTCAGCAGTGTCTATCATATGTTCCTAACATACAATTAAGTAACAAGGAACAAGGAGCAACAGATGTTTCCATACAAGTCAGTAACAACCACCAATAAGTACCGAAACATATGCAAGTAAGTAATGCAATCTGTCACTCACTGCGGTCGTGAGCAATGCAAGTAATCAAGGAACATGCAGCAGCAGTTTTCCAGTTTGAGCAGTGTCTATCATACGTTCCTAACATATATATAAGTAATCAAGAAACAAGCAGCAGCAGATGTTTCCATATAAGTCAGTAGAAATCACCAGTAAGTACCGAATCATATGCAAGTAAGTAATGCAATCTGTCACTCACAGCGGTCCTGAGCAATGCAAGTAATCAAGGAACATGCTGCAACAGTTGTCCAGTTTCAGCAGTGTCTATCATACGTTCCTAACATACAAATAAGTAATCAAGGAACAAGGAGCAGCATATGTTTCCATACAAATCAGTAACAATCACCAATAAGTACCGAAACATATGCAAGTAAGTAATGCAATCTGTCACTCAGAGCGGTCCTGAGAAATGCAGTAATCAAGGAACATGCAGCAGCAGTTGTCCAGTTTCAGCAGTGTCTATCATACGTTCTTAACATACAATTAAGTAATCAAGGAACAAGGAGCAGCAGATGTTTCCATACAAGTCAGAACCAATCACCAATAAGTACCGAAACATATGCAAGTAAGTAATGCAATCTGTCACTCGTCGCGGTCCTGAGCAATGCAAGTAATCAAGGAACATGCAGCAGCAGTTGTCCAGTTTCAGCAATGTCTATCATACGTTCCTAACATACAATTAAGTAATCAAGGAACAAGGAGCAGCAGATGTTTCCATACAAGTCAGTAACAATCACTAATAAGGACCGAAACATATGCAAGTAAGTAATGCAATGTGTCACTCACAGCGGTCCTGAGCAATGCAAGTAATCAAGGAACATGCATCAGCTGTTGTCCAGTTTCAGCAGTGTCTATCATACATTCCTAACATACAATTAAGTAATCAAGGAACAAGCAGCAACAGATGTTTCCATACAAGTTAGTAACAATCACCAATATGTACCGAAACATATGCAAGTAAGTAATGCAATCTGTCACTTATAGCGATCCTGAGCAATGCAAGTAATCAAGGAACATGCAATAGCAGTTATCCAGTTCCAGCAGTGTCTATCATACGTTCCTAACATATATTTAAGTAATCAAGGAACAAGGAGCAGCAGAAGTTTCCATACAAGTCAGTAACAATCACCAATAAGTACCGAAACATATGCAAGTAAGTAATGCAATCTGTCACTCGCAACGGTCGTGAGCAATGCAAGTAATCAAGGAACATGCAGCAGCAGTTGTCCAGTTTTAGCAGTGTCCATCATACGTTCCTAACATATATTTAAGTAATCAAGAAACAAGCAGCAGCAGATGTCCAGTTTCAGTAGAGTCTATCATATGTTCCTAACATACTATTAAGTAATCAAGGAACAAGGAGCAGCAGATGTTTCCAAACAAGTCAGTAACAATCACCAATAAGTACCGAAACATATGCAAGTAAGTTATGCAATCTGTCACTCACAGCGGTCCTGAGCAATGCAAGTAATCAAGGAACATGCAGCAGTGGTTGTCAAGTTTCAGCAGTGTCTATCATATGTTCCTAACATACAATTAAGTAACAAGGAACAAGGAGCAGCAGATGTTTCCATACAAGTCAGTAACAATCACCAATAAGTACCGAAACATATGCAAGTAAGTAATGCAATCTGTCACTCACAGCGGTCGTGAGCAATGCAAGTAATCAAGGAACATGCAGCCGCAGTTGTCCAGTTTCAGCAGTGTCTATCATACGTTCCTACCATATAATTAAGTAATCAAGAAACAAGCAGCAGCAGATGTATCCATACAAGTCAGTAATAATCACCAGTATGTACCGAAACATATGCAATTAAGTAGTGCAATCTGTCACTCACAGCGGTCCTGAGCAATGCAAGTAATCAAGAAACATGCTGCAGCAGTTGTCCAGTTTCAGCAGTGTCTATCATACGTTCCTAACATACAATTAAGTAATCAAGGAACAAGGAGCAGCATATGTTTCCATACAAGTCAGTAACAAGCAACAATAAGTATCGGAACATATGCAAGTAAGTAATTCAATCTGTCACTCACAGCGGTCCAGAGCAATGCAGTAATCAAGGAACATGCAGCAGCAATTTTCCAGTTTCAGCAGTGTCTATCATACGTTCTTAACATACAATTAAGTAATCAAGGAACAAGGAGGGGCAGATGTTTCCATACAAGTCAGAAACAATAACCAATAAGTACTGAAACATATGCAAGTAAGTAATGCAATCTGTCACTCGCAGCGGTCCTGAGCAATGCTAGTAATCAAGGAACATGCAGGAGCAGTTGTCCATTTTCAGCAGTGTCTATCATACGTTCCTAACATACAATTAAGTAATCAAGGAACAAGGAGTAGCAGATGTTTCCAAACAAGTCAGTAACAATCACCAATAAGTACCGAAACATATGCAAGTAAGTTATGCAATCTGTCACTCACAGCGGTCCTGAGCAATGCAAGTAATCAAGGAACATGCAGCAGTGGTTGTCAAGTTTCAGCAGTGTCTATCATATGTTCCTAACATACAATTAAGTAACAAGGAACAAGGAGCAGCAGATGTTTCCATACAAGTCAGTAACAATCACCAATAAGTACCGAAACATATGCAAGTAAGTAATGCAATCTGTCACTCACAGCGGTCGTGAGCAATGCAAGTAATCAAGGAACATGCAGCAGCAGTTGTCCAGTTTGAGCAGTGTTTATCATACGTTCCTAACATATATATAAGTAATCAAGAAACAAGCAGCAGCAGATGTTTCCATATAAGTCAGTAGAAATCACCAGCAAGTACCGAATCATATGCAAGTAAGTAATGCAATCTGTCACTCACAGCGGTCCTGAGCAATGCAAGTAATCAAGGAACATGCTGCAGCAGTTGTCCAGTTTCAGCAGTGTCTATCATACGTTCCTAACATACAATTAAGTAATCAAGGAACAAGGAGCAGCATATGTTTCCATACAAATCAGTAACAATCACCAATAAGTACCGAAACATATGCAAGTAAGTAATGCAATCTGTCACTCAGAGCGGTCCTGAGAAATGCAGTAATCAAGGAACATGCAGCAGCAGTTGTCCAGTTTCAGCAGTGTCTATCATACGTTCTTAACATACAATTAAGTAATCAAGGAACAAGGAGCAGCAGATGTTTCCATACAAGTCAGAACCAATCACCAATAAGTACCGAAACATATGCAAGTAAGTAATGCAATCTGTCACTCACAGCGGTCGTGAGCAATGCAAGTAATCAAGGAACATGCAATAGCAGTTGTCCAGTTTCAGCAGTGTCTATCATACGTTCCTAACATATATTTAAGTAATCAAGAAACAAGCAGCAGCAGATGTTTCCATATAAGTCAGTAATAATCACCAGTAAGTACCGAAACATATACAAGTAAGTAATGCAATCTGTCACTCACAACGGTCGTGAGCAATGCAAGTAATCAAGTTAAATGCTGCAGCAGTTGTCCAGTTTCAGCATTGTCTATCATACGTTCCTACCATATAATTAAGTAATCAAGAAACAAGCAGCAGCAGATGTTTCCATACAAGTTAGTAACAATCACCAATATGTACCGAAACATATGCAAGTAAGTAATGCAATCTGTCACTCACAGCGGTCCTGAGCAATGCAAGTAATCAAGGAACATGCAGCAGCGGTTGTCCAGTTTCAGCAGTGTCTATCATATGTTCCTAACATACAATTAAGTAACAAGGAACAAGGAGCAACAGATGTTTCCATACAAGTCAGTAACAACCACCAATAAGTACCGAAACATATGCAAGTAAGTAATGCAATCTGTCACTCACTGCGGTCGTGAGCAATGCAAGTAATCAAGGAACATGCAGCAGCAGTTTTCCAGTTTGAGCAGTGTCTATCATACGTTCCTAACATATATATAAGTAATCAAGAAACAAGCAGCAGCAGATGTTTCCATATAAGTCAGTAGAAATCACCAGTAAGTACCGAATCATATGCAAGTAAGTAATGCAATCTGTCACTCACAGCGGTCCTGAGCAATGCAAGTAATCAAGGAACATGCTGCAACAGTTGTCCAGTTTCAGCAGTGTCTATCATACGTTCCTAACATACAATTAAGTAATCAAGGAACAAGGAGCAGCATATGTTTCCATACAAATCAGTAACAATCACCAATAAGTACCGAAACATATGCAAGTAAGTAATGCAATCTGTCACTCAGAGCGGTCCTGAGAAATGCAGTAATCAAGGAACATGCAGCAGCAGTTGTCCAGTTTCAGCAGTGTCTATCATACGTTCTTAACATACAATTAAGTAATCAAGGAACAAGGAGCAGCAGATGTTTCCATACAAGTCAGAACCAATCACCAATAAGTACCGAAACATATGCAAGTAAGTAATGCAATCTGTCACTCGTCGCGGTCCTGAGCAATGCAAGTAATCAAGGAACATGCAGCAGCAGTTGTCCAGTTTCAGCAATGTCTATCATACGTTCCTAACATACAATTAAGTAATCAAGGAACAAGGAGCAGCAGATGTTTCCATACAAGTCAGTAACAATCACTAATAAGGACCGAAACATATGCAAGTAAGTAATGCAATGTGTCACTCACAGCGGTCCTGAGCAATGCAAGTAATCAAGGAACATGCATCAGCTGTTGTCCAGTTTCAGCAGTGTCTATCATACATTCCTAACATACAATTAAGTAATCAAGGAACAAGCAGCAACAGATGTTTCCATACAAGTTAGTAACAATCACCAATATGTACCGAAACATATGCAAGTAAGTAATGCAATCTGTCACTTATAGCGATCCTGAGCAATGCAAGTAATCAAGGAACATGCAATAGCAGTTATCCAGTTCCAGCAGTGTCTATCATACGTTCCTAACATATATTTAAGTAATCAAGGAACAAGGAGCAGCAGAAGTTTCCATACAAGTCAGTAACAATCACCAATAAGTACCGAAACATATGCAAGTAAGTAATGCAATCTGTCACTCGCAACGGTCGTGAGCAATGCAAGTAATCAAGGAACATGCAACAGCAGTTGTCCAGTTTTAGCAGTGTCCATCATACGTTCCTAACATATATTTAAGTAATCAAGAAACAAGCAGCAGCAGATGTCCAGTTTCAGTAGAGTCTATCATATGTTCCTAACATACTATTAAGTAATCAAGGAACAAGGAGCAGCAGATGTTTCCAAACAAGTCAGTAACAATCACCAATAAGTACCGAAACATATGCAAGTAAGTTATGCAATCTGTCACTCACAGCGGTCCTGAGCAATGCAAGTAATCAAGGAACATGCAGCAGTGGTTGTCAAGTTTCAGCAGTGTCTATCATATGTTCCTAACATACAATTAAGTAACAAGGAACAAGGAGCAGCAGATGTTTCCATACAAGTCAGTAACAATCACCAATAAGTACCGAAACATATGCAAGTAAGTAATGCAATCTGTCACTCACAGCGGTCGTGAGCAATGCAAGTAATCAAGGAACATGCAGCCGCAGTTGTCCAGTTTCAGCAGTGTCTATCATACGTTCCTACCATATAATTAAGTAATCAAGAAACAAGCAGCAGCAGATGTATCCATACAAGTCAGTAATAATCACCAGTATGTACCGAAACATATGCAATTAAGTAGTGCAATCTGTCACTCACAGCGGTCCTGAGCAATGCAAGTAATCAAGAAACATGCTGCAGCAGTTGTCCAGTTTCAGCAGTGTCTATCATACGTTCCTAACATACAATTAAGTAATCAAGGAACAAGGAGCAGCATATGTTTCCATACAAGTCAGTAACAAGCAACAATAAGTATCGGAACATATGCAAGTAAGTAATTCAATCTGTCACTCACAGCGGTCCAGAGCAATGCAGTAATCAAGGAACATGCAGCAGCAATTTTCCAGTTTCAGCAGTGTCTATCATACGTTCTTAACATACAATTAAGTAATCAAGGAACAAGGAGGGGCAGATGTTTCCATACAAGTCAGAAACAATAACCAATAAGTACTGAAACATATGCAAGTAAGTAATGCAATCTGTCACTCGCAGCGGTCCTGAGCAATGCTAGTAATCAAGGAACATGCAGGAGCAGTTGTCCATTTTCAGCAGTGTCTATCATACGTTCCTAACATACAATTAAGTAATCAAGGAACAAGGAGTAGCAGATGTTTCCAAACAAGTCAGTAACAATCACCAATAAGTACCGAAACATATGCAAGTAAGTTATGCAATCTGTCACTCACAGCGGTCCTGAGCAATGCAAGTAATCAAGGAACATGCAGCAGTGGTTGTCAAGTTTTCAGCAGTGTCTATCATATGTTCCTAACATACAATTAAGTAACAAGGAACAAGGAGCAGCAGATGTTTCCATACAAGTCAGTAACAATCACCAATAAGTACCGAAACATATGCAAGTAAGTAATGCAATCTGTCACTCACAGCGGTCGTGAGCAATGCAAGTAATCAAGGAACATGCAGCAGCAGTTGTCCAGTTTGAGCAGTGTTTATCATACGTTCCTAACATATATATAAGTAATCAAGAAACAAGCAGCAGCAGATGTTTCCATATAAGTCAGTAGAAATCACCAGCAAGTACCGAATCATATGCAAGTAAGTAATGCAATCTGTCACTCACAGCGGTCCTGAGCAATGCAAGTAATCAAGGAACATGCTGCAGCAGTTGTCCAGTTTCAGCAGTGTCTATCATACGTTCCTAACATACAATTAAGTAATCAAGGAACAAGGAGCAGCATATGTTTCCATACAAATCAGTAACAATCACCAATAAGTACCGAAACATATGCAAGTAAGTAATGCAATCTGTCACTCAGAGCGGTCCTGAGAAATGCAGTAATCAAGGAACATGCAGCAGCAGTTGTCCAGTTTCAGCAGTGTCTATCATACGTTCTTAACATACAATTAAGTAATCAAGGAACAAGGAGCAGCAGATGTTTCCATACAAGTCAGAACCAATCACCAATAAGTACCGAAACATATGCAAGTAAGTAATGCAATCTGTCACTCACAGCGGTCGTGAGCAATGCAAGTAATCAAGGAACATGCAATAGCAGTTATCCAGTTTCAGCAATGTCTATCATACGTTCCTAACATATATTTAAGTAATCAAGAAACAAGCAGCAGCAGATGTTTCCATATAAGTCAGTAATAATCACCGGTAAGTACCGAAACATATACAAGTAAGTAATGCAATCTGTCACTCACAGTGATCGTGAGCAATGCAAGTAATCAAGGAACATGCTGCAGCAGTTGTCCAGTTTCAAAAGTGTCTATCATACGTTCCTAACATACAATTAACTAATCAAGGAACAAGGAGCAGCATATGTTTCCATACAAGTCAGTAACAATCACCAATAAGTACCGAAACATATGCAAGTAAGTTATGCAATCTGTCACTCACAGTGGTCCTGTGCAATGCAAGTAATCAAGGAACATGCAGCAGCGGTTGTCCAGTTTCAGCAGTGTCTATCATATGTTCCTAACATACAATTAAGTAACAAGGAACAAGGAGCAGCAGATGTTTCCATACAAGTCAGTAACAATCACCAATAAGTACCGAAACATATGCAAGTAAGTAATGCAATCTGTCACTCACAGCGGTCGTGAGCAATGCAAGTAATCAAGGATCATGCAGCAGCAGTTGTCCAGTTTGAGCGGTGTCTATCATACGTTCCTAACATATATTTAAGTAATCAAGAAACAAGCAGCAGCATATGTTTCCATATAAGTCAGTAGAAATCACCAGTAAGTACCGAATCATATGCAAGTAAGTAATGCAATCTGTCACTCACAGCGGTCCTGAGCAATGCAAGTAATCAAGGAACATGCTGCAGCAGTTGTCCAGTTTCAGCAGTGTCTATCATACATTCCTAACATACAATTAAGTAATCAAGGAACAAGCAGCAACAGATGTTTCCATACAAGTTAGTAACAATCACCAATATGTACCGAAACATATGCAAGTAAGTAGTGCAATCTTTCACTCATAGCGGTCCTGTGCAATGCAAGTAATCAAGGAACATGCAGCAGCGGTTGTCCAGTTTCAGCAGTGTCTATCATATGTTCCTAACATACAATTAAGTAACAAGGAACAAGGAGCAGCAGATGTTTCCAAACAAGTCAGTAACAATCACCAATAAGTACCGAAACATATGCAAGTAAGTAATGCAATCTGTCACTCACAGCGGTCGTGAGCAATGCAAGTAATCGAGAAACATGCAGCAACAGTTGTCCAGTTTGAGCAGTGTCTATCATACGTTCCTAACATATATTTAAGTAATCAAGAAACAAGCAGCAGCAGATGCTTCCATATAAGTCAGTAGAAATCACCAGTAAGTACCGAATCATATGCAAGTAAGTAATGCAATCTGTCACTCACAGCGGTCCTGAGCAATGCAAGTAATCAAGGAACATGCTGCAGCAGTTGTCCAGTTTCAGCAGTGTCTATCATACGTTCCTAACATACAATTAAGTAATCAAGGAACAAGGAGCAGCATATGTTTCCATACAAATCAGTAACAATCACCAATAAGTACCGAAACATATGCAAGTAAGTAATGCAATCTGTCACTCACAGCGGTCGTGAGCAATGCAAGTAATCAAGGAACATGCAGCAGCAGTTGTCCAGTTTGAGCGGTGTCTATCATACGTTCCTAACATATATTTAAGTAATCAAGAAACAAGCAGCAGCAGATGTTTCCATATAAGTCAGTAGAAATCACCAGTAAGTACCGAATCATATGCAAGTAAGTAATGCAATCTGTCACTCACAGCGGTCCTGAGCAATGCAAGTAATCAAGGAACATGCTGCAGCAGTTATCCAGTTTCAGCAATGTCTATCATACGTTCCTAACATACAATTAAGTAATCAAGGAACAAGGAGCAGCAGATGTTTCCATACAAGTTAGTAACAATCACCAATAAGGACCGAAACATATGCAAGTAAGTAATGCAATGTGTCACTCACAGCGGTCCTGAGCAATGCAAGTAATCAAGGAACATGCATCAGCCGTTGTCCAGTTTCAGCAGTGTCTATCATACATTCCTAACATACAATTAAGTATTCAAGGAACAAGCAGCAACAGATGTTTCCATACAAGTTAGTAACAATCACCAATATGTACCGAAACATATGCAAGTAAGTAATGCAATCTGTCACTTATAGCGATCCTGAGCAATGCAAGTAATCAAGGAACATGCAATAGCAGTTATCCAGTTTCAGCAGTGTCTATCATACGTTCCTAACATATATTTAAGTAATCAAGAAACAAGCAGCAGCAGATGTTTCCATATAACTCAGTAGAAATCACCAGTAAGTACCGAATCATATGCAAGTAAGTAATGCAATCTGTCACTCACAGCGGTCCTGAGCAATGCAAGTAATCAAGGAACATGCTGCAGCAGTTGTCTAGTTTCAGCAATGTCTATCATACGTTCCTAACATACAATTAAGTAATCAAGGAACAAGGAGCAGCAGATGTTTCCATACAAGTCAGTAACAATCACCAACAAGGACCGAAACATATGCAAGTAAGTAATGCAATGTGTCACTCACAGCGGTCCTGAGCAATGCAAGTAATCAAGGAACATGCATCAGCCGTTGTCCAGTTTCAGCAGTGTCTATCATACGTTCCTAACATATATTTAAGTAATCAAGAAACAAGCAGCAGCAGATGTTTCCATATAACTCAGTAGAAATCACCAGTAAGTACCGAATCATATGCAAGTAAGTAATGCAATCTGTCACTCACAGCGGTCCTGAGCAATGCAAGTAATCAAGGAACATGCTGCAGCAGTTGTCTAGTTTCAGCAATGTCTATCATACGTTCCTAACATACAATTAAGTAATCAAGGAACAAGGAGCAGCAGATGTTTCCATACAAGTTAGTAACAATCACCAATATGTACCGAAACATATGCATGTAAGTAATGCAATCTGTCACTTATAGCGATCCTGAGCAATGCAAGTAATCAAGGAACATGCAATTGCAGTTATCCAGTTTCAGCAGTGTCTATCATACGTTCCTAACATATATTTAAGTAATCAAGAAACAAGCAGCAGCAGATGTTTCCATATAAGTCAGTAATAATCACCGGTAAGTACCGAAACATATACAAGTAAGTAATGCAATCTGTCACTCACAGCGGTCGTGAGCAATGCAAGTAATCAAGGAACATGCTGCAGCAGTTGTCCAGTTTCAGCAGTGTCTATCATACGTTCTTAACATATAATTAAGTAATCAAGAAACAAGCAGCAGCAGATGTTTCCATACAATACAAGTTAGTAACAATCACCAATATGTACCGAAACATATGCAAGTAAGTAGTGCAATCTGTCACTCCAGCGTCCTGTGCATGCAAGTAATCAAGAACAGCGACAGCGTTGTCCAGTTTCAGCAGTGTCCTATCATAGGTTTCCTAACATACAATTAGTAAAATGACAAGGAGCAGCAGAGGTTTCCATAAAGTCAGTAACAATCACCAATAAGTAACCGCAACACCATAGCAGTAATAAATGCTATCGGTCACTCACAGCGGTCGTGAGCAATGCAAGTAATCAAGGAACATGCAGCAGCAGTTGTCCAGTTTGAGCGGTGTCTATCATACGTTCCTAACATATATTTAATTAATCAAGAAACAAGCAGCAGCAGATGTTTCCATATAAGTCAGTAGAAATCACCAGTAAGTACCGAATCATATGCAAGTAAGTAATGCAATCTGTCACTCACAGCGGTCCTGAGCAATGCAAGTAATCAAGGAACATGCTGCTGCAGTTGTCCAGTTTCAGCAGTGTCTATCATACGTTCCTAACATACACTTAAGTAATAAAAAGTAACAAGACTCAGCATATGTTTTCCATACAATCAGGACAACACACCAAGAAGTACCGAAACATATGCAAGTAAGTAATGCAATCTGTCACTCAGAGCGGTCCTGAGCAATGCAGTAATCAAGGAACATGCAGCAGCAGTTGTCCAGACGTTCTTCACATACAATTAAGTAATCAAGGAACAAGGAGCAGCAGATGTTTCCATACAAGTCAGAAACAATCACCAATAAGTACCGAAACATATGCAAGTAAGTAATGCAATCTGTCACTCGTCGCGGTCCTGAGCAATGAAAGTAATCAAGGAACATGTAGCAGCAGTTGTCCAGTTTCAGCAATGTCTATCATACGTTCCTAACATACAATTAAGTAATCAAGGAACAAGGAGCAGCAGACGTTTCCATACAAGTCAGTAACAATCACCAATAAGTACCGAAACATATGCAAGTAACTAATGCAATGTGTCACTCAAAGCGGTCCTGAGCAATGCAAGTAATCAAATAACATGCATCAGCAGTTGTCCAGTTTCAGCAGTGTCTATCATACATTCCTAACATACAATTAAGTAATCAAGGAACAAGCAGCAACAGATGTTTCCATACAAGTTAGTAACACCCACCAATATGTACCGAAACATATGCAAGTAAGTAATGCAATATGTCACTTATAGCG
>JAANYP010007208.1:0-40119 GCA_020465985.1 Centrapalus pauciflorus
TCTACTTGTTCATCGTTTTTTTCCAGGTTTTAGCTACTAAACATGAACATAAATGACGGAAAAATAGATACTAACCTTCGTCCAAGCTATATCCTTCGACTATAGACGATTTCCAAGCAAAAACAGGTCCTAAACGGGAGCAAATCAGCTTCAAATGAAGGGAATATGAGCAAACTCGAATTTGCTCAACAAAAACCGAAATAAAAGTCAGAAAGATGGTCGATTTTACCTTAAATCCGGACGAAATCTAACATGCAATGATAGATTCGTGTAGAGCTCGACGATCTCTAACCGATGGCGTATAAATCACGAGAATCCGACGGTTCGTTTAGGAGAAATTCTAGAGAGAAGGTGAGGGTGTAGAGAGAGAAGGAGAGAGAGAGTTCAAGCTTCCAAACTCAAGAAATGAGGAGGAGTGCTCTATTTATAGAAAATAGAGAGAAAATCAGATTTTCTACTGAATATCTGGAATTGACCAACTTTTATTCCCATCAATCTGATTTGCATTTCAGATGCAAATAATAGCAAAGGAGTTCTAGATTTGCTATAATTGTCTTTTAGTCACATTTTTATTCATTTTAGTCCGTTTCGTCACTTTTAGTCTTTAATTTGTCAAGTAGCTGAATTTTAATTATTAACTTTATTTCAGCTAATTTGGGGCAACTTTTCATAATTAATTATGACTTAATATAATTAACTATTTAAGATTCATGATTTCGGTTAATTACTAATATTTGGATAAAATTGCTTTATTATCCAAAGTCTGATGCTGTAATTTATATTTAATAAATTACGGGCTGTTACAATCTTCCCCCGTTAAATTGATTCCGTCCTCGGAATCGACTAAGACAGGAATAACTTCGGATATTTTTGCCTAATCTCGTCTTCTCGTTCCCAAGTTTGCGCAGATCCCTTATGGTATTTCCATTGAACTAACACCATTGGAATTTCCTTGCTGCGCAATTTCGAAACCTTATGATCGATTATACGCTCAGGCTCTTCTTCGTATCGCAACTGCTCGTCAATTTGCACGTCTTTCCAAGGAATCGCAGCTTCAGCGTCAACTAAACACTTGTGAAGATTACTAACGTGAAATACATCATGAATCCCAGACATTTCGGCAGGCATCTTCAATCTGTAGGCTTGCAGTCCCACACGCTCGAGAATTTCAAAAGGACCAACAAATCGAGGACTCAACTTCCCCCGTTTGCCAAACCTTACTATTCCTTTTCTTGGCGAGACCTTCAGCAACACTTTATCTCCAATTTCAAACGCAATTGGTTTCCGTCTTCTATCATGATACTTCTTTTGTCTATCTTGAGAGGTCTGAATCCGCTGCGAATCAATTGTAGTATGTCATGGGCTTCTTGCAAAATCGCTGGTCCAGAGATCGGGCGTTCACCTGTTTCCCTCCAACAGGTTGGAGTTCGGCATCGACGTCCGTACAAAAGCTGATAGGGAGGCATACCAATAGTCGAGTGATAACTATTGTTTTAAGCAAACTCCACAAACGGCAGGTGAGTATCCCAACTTCCACCGAGATCAATCACACAGGCACGTAACATATCTTCTAAGGTCAAAATCGTTCTCTCACTTTGCCCGTCAGTTTCAGGATGATAAGCGGTGCTCATCTTAAGTTCAGTCCCTAGTCCATTCTGAAAAGCCTTCCAAAAACGAGAAGTAAATCTGCTGTCACGGTCCGATATTATAGACAATGGAACACCATGTCTAGTCACGATTTCCTTCATGTACAATTCAGCTAACTTTTCGAGGCGTTCATCTTCACGTATGGGTAGGAAATGGGCTGACTTAGTAAGTCGATCCACTATTACCCATATAGAGTCATGATTCCGCTTAGTCCTGGGCAGCTTCGTCACAAAGTCCATAGTTATGTGGTCCCACTTCCATTCCGGGATTGGTAATGGTTGTAGTTCCCCATACGGCTTCTGATGTTCAGATTTGACTTGTAAACAAGTCATGCAATTTTCTACATATCGCCCCACGTCCTTCTTCATTCCAGGCCACCAATATTCCGTCCTCAAGTCTTGATACATCTTAGTAGAACCAGGGTGTATTGAAAATTTCGACATATGAGCTTCCGACAGAATTTGATCCCGAATACCTCCTAGTCTGGGAACCCATATTCTATCCATGAACCGTCTAAGACCACGATTATCAAGGGTCAGCTGGGTCACATATGTAACCATACGTTCGGATTTCAAGTTCTCATCCCGAATGGCTTCGGTTTGAGCGGCAATAATCGACTCAGGCAAAGCAGACTCCAAAACAACAGAAGTCAAAGCATAACATCGGGTATAATGGTCTTGTCCGGTTTTGCGGCTTAGGGCATCTGCTACTATGTTTGCTTTACCTGGATGGTAAAGGATCTCACAGTCATAGTCTTTAATCAATTCCATAGATCGCCTTTGTCGCATATTCAGCTCTTTTTGGTCAAATATATACTTCAGACTTTTGTGATCTGTATATAACTTGCATCTAGTCCCATACAGATAATGCCGCCAAATCTTTAATGCAAAGGTCACGACTGCAAGTTCCAAGTCATGCGTCGGATAATTCTTCTCATGCGCCTTTAGCTGCCTTGATGCGTAGGCAATTACTTTATCCCTTTGCATCAACACACAGCCTAATCCCATCTTAGAAGCATCACTATAGACTACAAAATCATCATTACCCTCAGGTAAGGCCAGAATCGGTGCTTCTACTAGCTTACGTTTCAGAGTCTCAAAGGCTCGATCTTGAGATTCATTCCATTCAAACTTAACTTCTTTCTTCGTCAGACTGGTTAAAGGCACCGCAATCTTGGAGAAATCACGGATAAATCTTCGGTAATAGCCCGCTAAACCCAAGAAACTTCGAACTTCAGATACGTTTTTCGGCGCTTCCCACTTCTGAATCGCATCTACCTTCGATGGATCCACGGCTATTCCCTCACCCGAGACAATATGTCTTAAAAATTGCACCTGGCGTAACCAGAATTCACATTTGGAGAATTTTGCGTAGAGTCGCTCCTTCCGTAGCAATTCTAGCAATTCTTGCAAATGCATCGCATGATCAGATTCAGACTTAGAGTAAATCAAAATGTCATCAATAAAGACTATCACTGATTTTGTCCAGCATTGGCCTACATACTCTATTCATAAGGTCCATAATTGCGGCTGGGGCATTGGTGAGACCGAACGGTATTGCTAGAAACTCAAAATGGCCGTAACGAGTACGAAATGAGACCTACATCTCGAGTCTTTCTATCGTCATAAACATATCGTTCACTTCCTTCGGGGGTTCTAATTCTAATTATCCTTTTGGCACAAAGGATTTCAGCATTGTTCGTCATGAGCCTGTCCATTCCTATAGTAATATCGAATTCTCTAATCCACATCGTTATCAGGTCAAAGTCTGAGGAGAGGTCATTAATCACTAGCTTACAGGAACGAAAGATTCTACTTATAGTCACAAAACTCGAGCTCGCAGTTTCTATATCTAACGGTACAGGTAGCATTATTGGGGCAAAATCAAACAGTTTAGCAAACTTTTCAGACACATATGACAGATTAGAGCAGGCATAGAGTTAACAAGAAATGTACCCATGATGACATCAGCAGTCTCTTTTGCCTCATCGGCTGTCATCTGGAAAGATCTTGGTTGACTCCTCGGAGCAGAAGAACCCTTGAATGATTGCCGGGGTGAAAATGCAGGCGGAGGAACAAATCGAGGTCGGGTACAGTCTCTAGCATGGTGCCCCAACGTAATGCAGTTTCGACAAGCCTCACTGCGCCTGGGACATTCTGACCTATCATGACCATTCTGTCTGCAGCAGTAGCACTTAATGAACGCAGGATCGCACTTTCCTTCATGAATTTGCTTGCAGCGAGGACAAGCAGGCTTTGGCGTCGAGGTCACAGCATACGATTTAGCCTTTTTAAAAGGCTGCTTATCTCCCTGCCTTAAACTTTCACTCTCCTTTTCCGATTTCTCAGATTTTTCTTTCTTGCTAGACTTGGCAATAAAAAGAGTCGCTCGCTCCGGATAGATTTCAAGTTCCCCTACCTTAGCAACTTTAACTACTTCCATATCACTTCTCAGTCTGCCAGAATTCACAAAAAGATCCCTTCGTCGTCCCTCAGAGGGCTCATGCCTAAGTTTCCTTTTTCGATCCTTCTTGGGCTTTGCTAACATCTCTTCCCTATACTTCAATTCTAACTCCCGTAACTTAAGTTCTCGCAACCTAAGTTCTTCTTCACGGCGCTTAAAGTCAATTTCACGCTGGATTTCTTCGTCAGTTTGCACAACCGCTTTACCCTTAGTCAGCAAGTCCTTAATTTCCTTAAATCGGTCCTCAACCGACATATCAGTCTGCAGTCGATTCCTATCCATCATAAGCTGTATTTGCCTACGATTATCCTCATTCAGCTTGTGAATGAGATCAAATAATTGAGCCTGCTGGGGAGGCACAAGCGTGGCAGTACTGCTTGAGTCATTAGCAGTATTTTCAGGGTCAGTGCCTAAATCCTCTACATGAACAGATTCTTTGTGTTGATCAGCTGCAGCATCAGCAGCTTTACCAACAGTCGAGGTACCAGCAACATTTGGATTCTTATCAGCCACTGGCTGAAAATATAAAGGAAATAACTATTATTTCCTCATTCAAATAAGCACGATTCGAGTCATAATTCCTACGTCAGATAATCACCTCTAAATTTCATAGATATGAAGGCAGTCAGTCAGGCTGGCACAAAGTCAAGTCAAAGTCAAGCAGTCAATCCCTCCCCCATCCTATCAGTCATCATTTGCCTATCTTAGGTCAAGTTGTGTGGGTAGTCCTTTACTAATTAAGTTACCCTAGGCCTCGGTGACTTGTTCGGGAATTCAGAGTCACATAGTCCATACCATACCAGTAGTTTAAGTATCGGGTGGCCAATCCGATGATTAAACTGCTGCTCTGATACCAACTTTGTAACATCCAAGTTACCACAAACAGTACACGTCATAATATTTCATTTCATTAAGTAATAAATATTACTAATTGTTTGATACCACAGGTCCATCTGCCTGAATACTTAATTACAACAATATATTAAAGATCAAATGGTGGTCTAAACTAGCTTCTAAATCTTCAATCAGAGTGCGGAAGACTGAACAAGCTACCCGAGACCGCATCATCTTTTCAAAATGGGCGACAATCAAAAGTCCAAAAGTCTGCTATTCATCAAAGTCCAGATTCACTTAACCTGGGACGAACTACCTGCTATGGTCTTGCCTTTATCAACTTTTCCTGTAAAAGAGTTGTCATGACAGAGTAAGCTAACATTGCTTAGTGAGTTAACAGAGTTCCATTAGTTACCACACATATATAACATACTATCAGCTCCTGCCGGCAAGTCACTACGTCCTGAGACAGCAAAAAGGTTGGGAGACAACCCAGTTTGTTTTCCCCTATGTAAGGCCGAAGCCCTACGGGAAGTGTATGAAAACAAGTCGTATAGGAAAGGAATCTGCAGAATTCCTCCTGTGAATGGAGATCTCACATTCGGTCCTATCGGATAATGCAGTATGCAGCGGCAAATATATAAACAGTCAAGTAAGCAGTAAGCATGATAAGTATTTACATAAAATGTAAAAGTGAACATGCAATCAAGGTAATTCAAGTGTCTAGCTTCAGTAATGTCAAAAATACGTTTCTATGATACAATAAAGTATTAAAGAAACATGAAGCAACAAACGGAAGTTTCCATACAGTCGATGACATTCACCAATAAGTATCGAAACATATGCAAGTAATTAATGAAATCTGTCACTCACAGTAGTCCGTAGTCAGATAATGCTTAACGAATTAAGCTGTTCAGTTTACTCTGTCAAATCGGCGGGTTCCTGCAGTTCAGTTTCAAGTCTGGCATATTAATGTCAAGTCTGTAACATGATCTATATAACCCTAGTTACAACTCAGGTTATTGTCATTTCTTACTGTCAAGTCTGAGGTAGTTCCTATCGTCCCAAGGTGAGTCTTTTCTTATCAGATTAATACGATCCCTAATTACATATATGTGGCCTTGAAACGAGGCCAATCATATTACTAGCTAGGTGAATCATGACATACGATTTCTAAGAGTTCATTCAGAGTCTGTTAATTTATTTGTACATAAAATAGTTATGCAACTTGAAATTTATGAGTTTTATCATAATTAAACGATACTTTCAATTTCATTAGGTTGTTTAATAACTTAATCTGATTTTGAAATTAATCTTAGGCTTGGAACAAGAACTAGATTTGATTATGGCAAATTCATATATGGATAGGCAGATTCGAGAGGAACCCTTCGAATCTAATGGATAGATTCGAGACACACATAAAAGAGATTAGGTTCGAACTATGCATAGACTCGAAAGCCCACACAGATTCGAATGCCAACAATCAGATTCGAAGCATATAGATTCTAAGACAGATTCGAATGCCAACAATCAGATTCGAAGCATATAGATTCTAAGACAGATTCGAAGTACGTAGACTCGAAGACTTATATAGATTCTAAGGCATGCACAGACTCGAACAAGGGACATAAACTCGAAACATACACGAAGAGTCGAAACACATCTCGAGTCTAGGGGGGAAACAGATTCGAATTCATACTTCCGAGTCTATACTTTGAAGATCTCGAATTTGTTCTACTTGTTCATCGTTTTTTCCAGGTTTTAGCTACTAAACATGAACATAAATGACGGAAAAATAGATACTAACCTTCGTCCAAGCTATATCCTTCGACTATAGATGATTTCCAAGCAAAAACAAGTCCTAAACGGGAGCAAATCAGTTTCAAATAAAGGGGATATGAGCAAACTCGAATTTGCTCAACAAAACCGAACTAAAAGTCAGAAAAAGGGTCAATTTTTACCTTAAATCCGGACGAAATCTAACATGCAATGATAGAATCGTGTAGAGCTCGACGATCTCTAACTGATAGCGTATAAATCACGAGAATCCGATGGTTCGTTTAGGAGAAATTCTAGAGAGAAGGTGAGGGTGTAGAGAGAGAAGGAGAGAGAGTTCAAGTTTCCAAACTCAAGAAATGAGGAGGAGTGCTCTATTTATAAGAAAATAGGGAAAAATCAGATTTTCTACTGAATTTCCGGAATCGACCAACTTTTATTTCCATCAATCTGATTTGCATTTCAGATGCAAATAATAACAAAGGAGTTCTAGATTTGCCATAATTGTCTTTTAGTCACATTTTTATTTATTTTAGTCCGTTTCGTCACTTTTAGTCTTTAATTTGTCAAGTAGCTGAATTTTAATTATTAACTTTATTTCAGCTAAATTGGGGCAACTTTTCATAATTAATTATAACTTAATATAATTAACTATTTAAGATTCATGTTTTCGGTTAATTACTAATAATTGGATAAAATTGCTTTATTATCCAAAGTCTGATGCTGTAATTTATATTTAATAAATTACGGGCTGTTACAATCTTCCCCCGTTAAATTGATTCCGTCCTCGGAATCGACTAAGACAGGAATAACTTTGGATACTTCTGCCTAATCTCGTCTTCTCGTTCCCAAGTTTGCGCAGATCCCTTATGGTATTTCCATTGAACTAACACCATTGGAATTTCCTTGCTGCGCAATTTCGAAACCTTATGATCGATTATACGCTCAGGCTCTTCTTCGTATCGCAACTGCTCGTCAATTTGCACGTCTTTCCAAGGAATCGCAGCTTCAGCGTCAACTAAACACTTGCGAAGATTACTAACGTGAAATACATCATGAATCCCAGACATTTCGGCAGGCATCTTCAATCTGTAGGCTTGCAGTCCCACACGCTCGAGAATTTCAAAAGGACCAACAAATCGAGGACTCAACTTCCCCCGTTTGCCAAACCTTACTATTCCTTTTCTTGGCGTGACCTTCAGCAACACTTTATCTCCAATTTCAAACGCAATTGGTTTCCGTCTTCTATCATGATACTTCTTTTATCTGTCTTGAGAGGTCTGAATCCGCTGCGAATCAACTGTAGTTGGTCATGGGCTTCTTGCAAAATCGCTAGTCCAGAGATCGGGCGTTCACCTGTTTCCCTCCAACAGGTTGGAGTTCGGCATCGACGTTCTGCAGATTCCTTTCCTATATGACTTGTTTCCATACATTTCCCGTAGGGCTTCGGCCTTACACAGGGGAATACAAACTGGGTTGTCTCCCAACCTTTTTGCCGTCTCTGACGTAGTGACTTGCCGACAGGAGCTGATAGTATGTTATATATGTGTGGTAACTAATGGAACTCTGTTTACTCACTAAGCAATGTTAGCTTACTCTGTCATGACAACTTTTTTTCAGGAAAAGCTGATAAGGGCAAGACCATAGCAGGTAGTCCGTCCCAGGCTAAGTGAATATGGACATTTGATGAATAGCCGACTTTTGGACTTTTCGCTTACGCCTATTTTGAAATGATGATGCGGTCTCGGGTAGCTTGTTCAGTCTTCCGCACTCTGATTGAAGATTTAGAAGCTAGTTTAGACCACCATTTGATTTTTAACTTATTGTTGTAATTAAGTATTCAGGCTGATGGACCTGTGGTATCAAACAATTAGTAATATTTATTACTTAATGAAATGAAATTTTATGACGTGTACTGTTTGTGGTAACTTGGATGTTACAGTAGTAATCTGAAAAGAACTCTAGGATATACCCTGGTATGGACCTAAGGGAGTTCCTGTTGGCTTAATGGATCAATGATAAGAATAGACTCACTCTGGGACGTTAGGAACTACCACAGACTCGACAACAAGATATGACAATAACCTGATTATATAACTAGGGTTATATAGATCATGTTACAATCTTGACATTAATATACCAGACTTGAAATTGAACTGCAGGAACCAGCCGATTTGACAGAGTAAATTGGACGGCTTAATTCGTTAAGCACTAACTGACTAAGTTACTTGCTCAGGACTACTGTGAGTGACAGATTACATTGAGTACATGCATATATTTCAATACTTACTGGTGATTGTTACTGAATTGTATGGAAACACTTGCTATGGTTGTCTGTTTCTTGAATACTTATTGTATGATAGGAACTTACTTTTGATTCCCAAATCATTTGTCGTCTCTGACGTGTTGACTTGCTAACATGAGCTGATAGTATGTTATATATGTGTGGTAACTATTGGTACTCTGTTAACTCACTAAGCAATGTTAGCTTACTCTGTCATGACAACTCTCTTTACAGGAAAAACTGATAAGGCCAAGACTAAAGCAGGTAGTTCGTCCCAGGCTAAGTGAATTTGGATACTTGATGATTGCTGACTTTTGGAATTATTGTTGATGCCTATTTTGTAAAGATAATTGCGGTCTCGGGTAGCTTGTTCAATCTTCCGCACTCTGATTGAAGATTTTAGAAGCTAGATTAGACCACCATCATATCTTTAATTTAATTTGTAATTAAGTATCTTGTAGCTTTTGAATCAGGTATGTGGACCTGTGGTATCAGACAAGAGTAATATTTATTACTTAATGAAATGTACTTTTATGACGTGTGCTGTTTGAGGTAACTCGGGTGTTACAAAGTTGGTATCAGAGCAGCAGTTTAATCATCGGATTGGCCACCCGATACTTAAACTACTGGTATGGTATGGACTGTGTGACTCTGAATTCCCGAACAAGTCACCGAGACCTAGGGTAACCTAATTAGTAAAGGACTACCCACACAACTTGACCTAATATAGGCAATTGATGACTGATAGGACGGGGGGGAAAGACTGACTGTTTGATACTGACTTGACCTTGTGTCAGCCTGACTGGCTGCTTTCTTGATAATGTAATTTCATGCGGTTAATTGACGTAGGCATCATGATATGCATTGTGCTTATTTGAATCAGGAAATAATAGTTATTTCCTTTATATTTTCAGCCAATGGCTGATAAGAATCCGATTGTTGCTGGTACCTCAACTGTTGGTATAGCTGCTGATGCTGCGGCTGATCAACATAAGGAGTCTGTTCACGTAGAAGACTTAGGCACTGACCCTGAAAATACTGCTAATGACTCAAGTAGTACTGCCACGCCTGTGCCTCCTCAGCAGGCTCAATTAATTGATCTCGTTCATAAGTTGAATGAGGATAATCGTAGGCAAATGCAGCTTATGATGGATAGGAATCGATTGCAGACTGATATGGCGGTTGAAGACCGATTTAAGGAAATTAAGGACTTGCTTACCAAGGGCAAAGCAGTGATGCAACCTGATGAGGAAAACCAGCGTGAAATAGACTTTAGGCGCCGTGAGGAAGAACTTAGGTTACGAGAACTTAAGTTGCAGGAGCTGGAACTGAAATATAGGGAAGAAATGTTAGCTAAGCCAAAGAAAGACCGAAAGAGGAAACATAGACATGTGTCCTCTGATGAAAGCGAGACCGATTCCTCTGACCATCACGTTAAGGTGGGACGGGAGTGTTCATTTGTTGATTTTAAGAAATGTGGGGCTCGTACGTTTGCTGGGACATCAGATCCAGTAAAAGCAATGGATTGGGTTGCCAATGTGGAGAAAGCGTTTAAACTCTCTAAGTGTAATGAAGAAGACAAGGTCACGTTTGCAACGGGGATGTTAGAAGATGGAGCTGGGCGATGGTGGAAGTCAATTACAAATCCCATGTCTGATGCAATGGAGAAATCCATTACTTGGGATCAATTTAAAATTCATCTGAAAGAGAAATACTGTCCCCAAGATGTTAAGCGCCAAATGGAGAAAACTCTGCTATCTTTTCCGCAAGGTACAAGGTCCGTAACAGATTATGAGCTGGAATTTACCAGGCTCTCGCTATTATCTGATCACCCTGTCGATACTGATGAAAGACGAAGGGATCTATTTGTGGATGGTCTGGATAGAGAAATTCGGAAGTTTGTGAAGTCCGGTAGACCGAGAAGTTATATAGAGGCGGTTGAAATTGCTAGGGTAGGTGAGCTTGAAATCTATCCTGAGCGAGCATGTCCTTTTATTGTTAAATCTAGTAAGAAAGAAAAATCTGAGAAATATGGGAAGGAGAGGGTAGAAAAGAAGAATGAAAGTTCAAAGAAAGGAGATAAGCAGTCTTCTAAGAAGGCTAAATCATATGCTGTGACCTCAGCGCCAAAGCCTGCTTGTCCTCGCTGCAAGCAAATTCATGAAGGAAAATGTGACCCTGCATTCGTTAAGTGCTACTGCTGTAGACAGAATGGTCATGACAGGTCGGAGTGTCCCAAGCGCAGTGAGGCTTGCCGTAACTGCATCACTCTGGGGCACCATGCTAAAGATTGTACCCGGCCCCGATTTGTTCCTCCGCCTGCATCTTCACCCCAACAATCAGTTAAGGGTTCTTCTGCTCCGAGGAATCAACCAAGATCCTTTCAGATGACAGCCGATGAGGCAAAAGAGACTGCTGACGTCGTCACGGGTACATTTCTTGTTAACCATATACCTGCTTTAATCCTATTCGACTCTGGCTCTAATCTATCATTTGTCTCTGAAAAGTTTGCTAAGCAGTTTGATTTTGACCCGGTAATGTTACCTGTACCTTTAGACATAGAAACTGCTAGTTCGCGCTTTGTGTCTGTAAATAGAGTCTTTCGTTCTTGTAAGCTGGTAATCGATGACCTCTCCTCGGACATTGACCTGATACCGATGTGGATTAGAGAATTCGATGTTATTATAGGAATGGACTGGCTCATGATGAATAATGCTGAAATCCTATGTGCCAAAAGGATAATTAGAATTAGAACCCCCGAAGGAAGTGAACGTTACGTTTATGGCGATAAAAAAACTCGAGATTTAGGTCTCATTTCTGTAATGAAAGCCCGAAAATGCCTAACCAAAGGTTGTTCCGCCTATTTAGCATATGCCATAGATGCTAAAGAAGTTAAAAAGACTGTGTCTGAAGTACCTGTAGTTCAAGAATTCCCTGATGTATTCCCGGATGACATCTCTGGATTGCCACCAGATCGTCAAATCGAATTCCACATTGACCTTGTACCGGGTGCAGCTCCTATCGCAAAAGCTCCTTACCGTCTTGCTCCGAATGAAATGAAGGAAATGATGAGCCAGTTGCAGGAATTATTGGAAAAAGGGTTTATTCGTCCGAGTACTTCTCCTTGGGGTGCTCCGGTTCTTTTTGTTAAGAAGAAGGATGGTACCTTTCGCATGTGTATCGATTATCGGGAGCTAAATAAAGTAACTATTAAGAACCGATACCCTCTGCCTAGAATTGACGACTTGTTTGATCAACTGCAAGGGGCTAGCTATTTTCGAAGATTGATCTTCGATCTGGATATCATCAACTCAAGGTATTTGAATCTGACGTACCGAAAACTGCATTCCGTACTCGTTATGGCCATTTTGAATTTCTAGTAATGCCGTTCGGTCTCACAAATGCCCCGGCAGCATTTATGGACCTCATGAATAGGGTATGTAGACCAATGCTGGACAAATGAGTGATAGTCTTCATTGATGACATTATGATTTACTCTAAGTCTGAATCCGACCATGCGATGCATTTGCGAGAATTGCTAGAATTGTTACGAAAAGAGCGACTCTACGCAAAATTCTCCAAATGTGAATTCTGGTTACGCCAGGTGCAATTTTTAGGACATATTGTCTCGGGTGAGGGAATAGCCGTGGATCCATCGAAAGTAGATGCGGTTCAGAAGTGGGAAGCACCGAAAAACGTATCTGAAGTTCGAAGTTTCTTGGGTTTAGCGGGCTATTACCGAAGGTTTATCCGTGATTTCTCCAAGATTGCAGTGCCTTTAACCAGCCTGACAAAGAAAGAAGTTAAGTTTGAATGGAATGAATCTCAAGATCGAGCCTTTGAGACTCTGAAGCGTAAGCTAATTGAAGCACCGGTTTTGGCCTTACCTGAGGGTAATAATGATTTTGTAGTCTATAGTGATGCTTCTAAGATGGGATTAGGCTGTGTGCTGATGCAAAGGGATAAAGTAATTGCCTACGCATCGAGGCAGCTAAAGGCGCATGAAAAGAATTATCCGACGCATGATTTGGAGCTTGCAGCCGTAACCTTTGCATTGAAGATTTGGCGGCATTATCTGTATGGGACTAGATGCAAATTGTATACAGATCACAAAAGTCTGAAATATATATTCGACCAAAAAGAACTGAATATGCGTCAAAGGCGATCCATGGAATTGATTAAAGACTATGACTGTGAGATCCTTTACCATCCAGGTAAGGCAAACATAGTAGCTGATGCCTTAAGCCGCAAATCCGGACAAAACCATTATTCCCGATGTTATGCATTGACTTTTGTCGTTTTGGAGTCTTCTCTGCCTAAGTTGTTAATTGCCGCTCAATCTGAAGCCATTCAAGATGAGAACCTAAAATCCGAACGTATGGTTACTTATGTGACCAAGCTGACCCTTGACAATCGTGGTCTTAGACGGTTCATGAATAGAATATGGGTTCCCAGATTAGGAGGTGTTCGTGATCAGATTCTGTCGGAGGCTCATATGTCGAAATTTGCGATACATCCTGGTTCTACAAAAATGTATCAAGATTTGAGGACGGAATATTGGTGGCCTGGAATGAAGAAGGATGTAGGTCGATATGTAGAAAATTGCATGACTTGCTTACAAGTCAAATCTGAACATTAGAAGCCGTATGGGGAACTACAACCATTGCCAATCCTGGAATGGAAGTGGGACCATATAACCATGGACTTTGTGACGAAGCTGCCCAGGACTAACGGAATCATGACTCTATATGGGTAATGGTGGATCAACTCACTAAGTCAGCCCATTTCCTACCCATACGTGAAGATGAACGCCTCGAAAAGTTAGCTGAATTGTACATAAAAGAAATCGTGACTAGACAAGGTGTTCCATTGTCTATAGTATCTGACCGTGACAGCAGATTTACTTCTCGCTTTTGGAAGGCCTTTCAGAATGAACTAGGTACTGAACTCAAGATGAGCACCGCTTATCATCCAGAAACCGATGGGCAAAGTGAGAGAACGATTTTGACTTTGGAAGATATGCTACGCGCCTGTGTGATTGATCTCGGAGGAAATTGGGATACTCACCTTCCATTTGTAGAATTTGCTTACAACAATAGTTATCACTCGACTATTGGCATGCCACCATATCAGCTTTTGTACGGACGTCGATGCCGAACTCCAACCTGTTGGAGGGAAACAGGTGAACGTCCGATCTCAGGACCAGCCATTTTGCAAGAAGCCCATGATCAGCTACAGTTGATTCGACAGCGGATACAGACTTCTCAAGACAGACAAAAGAAATATCATGATCGAAGACGTAAGCCAATTGTGTTTGAGGTTGGTGATAAAGTGTTGTTGAAGGTCTCGCCAAGAAAAGGGATAGTAAGGTTCGGCAAACGGGGGAAGTTGAGCCCTCGATTTGTTGGTCCTTTCGAAATTCTCGAGCGTGTAGGATTGCAAGCCTACAGGTTAAAGTTGCCTGCCGAAATGTCTGGGATTCATGATGTATATAACGTTAGTAATCTTCGAAAGTGTTTGATTGACGCTGAAGCTGCGATACGAAGAAGAGCCCGAGCGTATAATCGATCATAAGATTTCGAAATTGCGCAACAAGGAAATTCCAATGGTGTTAGTTCAATGGAAATACCATAAGGGATCTGCGCAAACATGGGAGCGAGAAGACGAGATTAGGCAAAAATATCCAAAGTTATTCCTGTCTTAGTCGATTCCGAGGACGGAATCAATTTAACGGGGGAAGACTGTAACAGCCCGTAATTTATTAAATATAAATTACAGCATCAAACTTTGGATAATTAAGCAATATTGTCCAATTATTAGTAATTAACCGAAAACATGAATTTTAAATAGTTAATTATATTAAGTTATAATTAATTATGAAAACTTGCCCCAAATTAGCTGAAATAAATTTAATAATTAAATTTATTTAATTGACAAATTAAAGTCATGAAAATGACGAAATGGACAAAAATGAATAAAATTAGTCTAAAAGATAATTATAGCAAATCTAGAACTTCTTTGCTATTAATTGCATCTGAAAATGCAAATTAGATTGCTAAGAATAAAAGTTGGTCAATTCCAGAAATTCAGTAAAAAAATCTGATTTTTCTCTATAAATAGAGCCCTTCCACCTCATTTCCTTGGTTTAGCAAGTTAGAAGTCTCTCTCTCTCTCACTACAATCTCACCTTCTCTCTAACGTTTCTTCTAAACGGTTCACCGGATTCTCATGATTTTTACGTCATCGGATAGATATCGTCGAGCTCTACATTAATCTGTCATTGCATGTTCAATTTGGTTTCGATTTGAGGTAAGATCGACCCTTTTTCTGTCTTTTGGTTCGGTTTTGAAGAGCAAACTCGAGTTTGCTCAAACTCTCTTCATTCGAAGCTGATTTGCTCTTGTTTAGGACCTGATTTTGCTTGGAAAACGTCTAGAATCGAATGCTATAAACTTAGACAAAGGTTAGTGACTATTTCTCCCTCATTTATGTTCATGTTTAGTTGCTAAAACATGGAAAATCAATGAACAAGAAGAACAAATTCGAGAAATTCATGTATAGACTCGAAGGGTGCTGTTTCGAATCTAACCCCCCTAGACTCGAAGGGTGCTGTTTCGAATCTATCTCCCCTAGACTCGAAGGTGTTGTCTTCGAATCTATCTCCCTAGACTCGAATTAAGGCTATTCGAATCTGATTAGGCTGTTTCGAATCTGTCTCCTTAAATTCGAACTGGCTATATTCGAATCTGGTTTAGTTCCAAGCCAAATATAAATTCCTAAATCAGATTAAGTTATTGATCAACCTTATGTTATGTGTAAATGTAATTGAAAGTATCTTATGATTATGATAAAACTCACAAGTTTCAAGATACATAACTATTTTATGCACAACTAAATTAACAGGCCCTATATGAACCCTTAGAAATTGTATGTCATGATTCACCTTGCTAGTAATATGGTTGGCTTTGTTTCAAGGCCATATATCTGTAATTATATGGACCGTAGTAATCTGAAAAGAACTCTAGGATATACCCTGGTATGGACCTAAGGGAGTTCCTGTTGGCTTAATGGATCAATGATAAGAATAGACTCACTCTGGGACGTTAGGAACTACCACAGACTCGACAACAAGATATGACAATAACCTGATTATATAACTAGGGTTATATAGATCATGTTACAATCTTGACATTAATATACCAGACTTGAAATTGAACTGCAGGAACCAGCCGATTTGACAGAGTAAATTGGACGGCTTAATTCGTTAAGCACTAACTGGCTAAGTTACTTGCTCAGGACTACTGTGAGTGACAGATTACATTGAGTACATGCATATATTTCAATACTTACTGGTGATTGTTACTGAATTGTATGGAAACACTTGCTATGGTTGTCTGTTTCTTGAATACTTATTGTATGATAGGAACTTACTTTTGACATTATTGAAATTAGATATCTGATATGCCTTGTAATGCATGTGCACTTTTACTTTTTATGTAAATACTTAACATGCTTGTTGATTTCTTGTTGATGAATTATTCACATCTGCATACTGCATTTACTGATCTGACCGAATGTGAGATCTCCATTCACAGGAAGGAATTCTGCAGATTCCTTTCCTATCTGACTTGTTTCCATACACTTTCAGTAGGGCTTCGGCCTTACACTTGGAAATACTGATTGGGTTGATTCCCAAATCATTTGCCGTCTCTGACGTGTTGACTTGCTAACATGAGCTGATAGTATGTTATATATGTGTGGTAACTATTGGTACTCTGTTAACTCATTAAGCAATGTTAGCTTACTCTGTCATTGTAACACCCGAGTTACCACAAACAGTACACGTCATAATTTCTTAAAGTACATTTCATTAAGTAATAAATGTTACTATTGTCTGATACCACAGGTCCACATGCCTGATTCAGTTAAAGCTACAAGATACTTAATTACCAAAAATATTAAAGATAAGATGGTGGTCTAATCTAGCTTCTAAAATCTTCAATCAGAGTGCGGAAGATTGAACAAGCTACCCGAGACCGCAATCATCTTTACAAATAGGCATCAGCAATAATTCCAAAAGTCAGCAATCATCAAGTACCCAAATTTACTTAGCCTGGGATGAACTACCTGCTTTAGTCTTGGCCTTATCAGTTTTTCCTGTAAAGAGAGTTGCCATGACAGAGTAAGCTAACATTGCTTAGTGAGTTAACAGAGTACCATTAGTTACCACACATATATAACATACTATCAGCTCATGTCGGTAAGTCAACACGTCAGAGACGGCAAAGATTTGGGAGTCAACCCAATCTGTATTCCCATGTGTAAGGCCGAAGCCCTACGGGAAGTGTATGGAAACGAGTCAGATAGGAAAGGAATCTGCAGAATTCCTTCCTGTGAATGGAGATCTCGCATTCGGTCAGATCAGTTTATGCAGTATGCAGAGGCAAATGTATCAACAATCAAGTAAGCAGTAAGCATGATGAGTATTTACATAAAATGTAAAAGTGAACATGCGATCCAAGGCATTTCAGATATCTAGCTTCAATAATGTCAAAAGTAGTCCCTATGATACAATAAGTATTCAAGAAACAGGTAGCAACAACAAATGTTTCCATACAGTTCAGTAACATTCACCAATAAGTATCGAAACATATGCAAGTAATTAATGAAATCTGTCACTCACAGTAGTCCTGAGCAAGTAACTTAGTCAGTTAGTGCTTAACGAATTAAGCCGTCCAATTTACTCTGTCAAATCGGCTGGTTCCTGCAGTTCAGTTTCAAGTCTGGTATATTAATGTCAAGTTTGTAACATGATCTATATAACCCTAGTTATATAATCAGGTTATTGTCTTATCTTGTTGTCGAGTCTGTGGTAGTTCCTAACGTCCCAGAGTGAGTCTATTCTTATCATTGATCAATTAAGCCGACAAGAACTCCCTTAGGTCCATACCAGGGTATATCCTAGAGTTCTTATCAAATTACTACTGTCCATATGATTTCAGATATATTACCTTTGAAACAAAGCCAACCATATTTACTAGCAAGGGGATTCATGACATATAATTGCTAAGGGTTCATATAGTGCCTGTTAAATTAGTTGAGCATAAAATAGCTATGGATCTTGAAACTTGTGAGTTTATCATAAGATATTTTCAATTACAGTTATGCATAACATTAAGCTGATCAATAACTTAATCTGATTTAGGAATTATCTTTGACTTGGAACTAACCCAGATTCGAAATCAGCCAATTCAAGTTTAAAGAGACAGGTTCGAAACAGTCTAATTCGAGTCTATGGAGATAGATTCGAAACCATCACACCTTCGAGTCTAGGGGGTTAAATTTGAAACTAGCTCATTAGATTCTAGGGTGTTAGATTCGAAACTTGCTCATTAGATTCTAGGGTGTTAGATTCGAAACTTAGCCCATTCGAATCTAAAGGATTTGGATGCCAAAAGTCATTAATGTAATCAATTTCGAACCTAATCTGAGGATGAATTCGAATTTGTTCATAATTTCTCTCGAATTTGTTCATCTTGTTCATCAATATTCCAGGTCTTTAACTACGAAATTCAACAAAAATAAGGGAGTAATAGTCACTAACCTTTGTCCAAGCTATAGCACTCGATTATAGACGTTTTCCAAGCAAAATCAGGTCCTAAACGAGAGCAAATCAACTTCGAATGAAGAGAGTTTGAGCAGATTCGAATTTTGCTCTTCAAAACCGAAACCAAAGGAAGAAAAAGGGTCGAACTTACCTCAAATCAGAACGAAATCAAACATGCAATGGAAGATTATTGTAGAGCTCGACGATATCTATCCGATGACGTAAAAATCATGAGAATCCGATGAATCGTTTAGGAGAAAAGTTAGAGAGAATGTGAGGTTGTAGAGAGAGAGAGAGAGAGAGAGAGAGAGAGAGAGAATTCAGAAATTTCCTAAACTAGGGAAAGGAGGGGTCATGCTCTATTTATAAGAAAATAGAGAAAAATCTGATTTTCTACTAAATTTCAGGAATTGACCATTTTTACACTTAATGAATCTGATTTGCATTTTCAGATGCAAATAATAGCAAGGAAGTTCTAGATTTGCTATAATTATCTTTCAGACTAATTTTTATTCATTTTAGTCCATTTCGTCATTTTCAGTCTTTAATTTGTCAATTAGCTAAATTTAATTATTAAGTTTATTTCAGCTAATTTGGGGCAAGTTTTCATAATTAATTATAACTTAATATAATTAACTATTTAAAATTCATGTTTTCGGTTAATTACTAATAATTGGACGAAATTGCTTAATTATCCAAAGTTTGATGCTGTAATTTATATTTAATAAATTACGGGCTGTTACAGTCTTCCCCCGTTCAATTGATTCCGTCCTCGGAATCGACTAAGACAGAAATATCTTTGGATACTTTTGCCTAATTTCGTCTTCTCGCTCCCAAGTTTGCGCAGATCCCTTATGGTATTTCCAATGAACTAACACCATTGGAATTTCCTTGTTGCGCAATTTCGAAACCTTATGATCGATTATACGCTCATCTTAAGCGGTTCTCATCTTAAGTTCGGTACCTAATCCATTCTGAAAGGCCTTCCAAAAGCGAGAAGTAAATCTGCTGTCACGGTCAGATACTATAGACAAGGGAACACCATGTCTAGTCACGATTTCTTTCATGTACAGTTCAGCTAACTTTTCGAGGCGTTCATCTTCACGTATGGCTAGGAAATGGGCTGACTTAGTGAGTCGATCCACTATTACCCATATAGAGTCATGATTCCGCTTAGTCCTGGGCAGCTTCGTCACAAAGTCCATGGTTGTATGGTCCCACTTCCATTCCGGGATTGGCAATGGTTGTAGTTCCCCATACGGCTTCTGATGTTCAGATTTGACTTGTAAACAAGTCATGCAATTTTCTACATATCGACCTACGTCCTTCTTCATTCCAGGCCACCAATATTACGTTCTCAAATCTTGATACATTTTAGTAGAACCAGGATGTATCGCAAATTTCGACATATGAGCCTCCGACAGAATCTGATCACGAACACCTCCTAATCTGGGAACCCATATTCTATTCATGAACCGTCTAAGACCACGATTGTCAATAGTCAGCTTGGCTACATAAGTAACCATACGCTCGGATTTCAAGTTCTCATCCCGAATGGCTTCGGTTTGAGCGGCGATTATTGACTCAGGTAGAGCAGACTCCAAAACGACAGAAGTCAATGCATAACATCGGGTATAATGGTTTTGTACGGTTTTACGGCTTAGGGCATCTGCTACTATGTTTGCTTTACCTGGATGGTAGAGGATCTCACAGTCATAGTCTTTAATCAATTCCATGGATCGCCTTTGTCGCATATTCAGCTCTTTTTGGTCAAATATATACTTCAGACTTTTGTGATCTGTATATAATTTACATCTAGTCCCATACAGATAATGCCGCCAAATCTTCAATGCAAAAGTTACGGCTGCAAGCTCCAAATCATGCGTCGGATAATTCTTTTCATGCGCCTTTAGCTGCCTTGATGCGTAGGCAATTACTTTATCCCTTTGCATCAGCACACAGCCTAATCCCATATTTGAAGCATCACTATAGACTACAAAATCATCATTACCCTCAGGTAAGGCCAAAACCGGTGCTTCAATTAGCTTACGCTTCAGAGTCTCAAAGGCTCGTTCTTGAGATTCATTCCATTCAAACTTAACTTCTTTCTTTGTCAGGCTAGTTAAAGGCACCGCAATCTTGGAGAAATCACGGATAAATCTTTGGTAATAGCCCGCTAAACCCAAGAAACTTCAAACTCAGATACGTTTTTTGGTGCTTCCCACTTCTGAACCGCATCTACTTTCGATGGATCCACGGCTATTCCCTCACCCGAGACAATATGTCCTAAAAATTGCACCTGGCGTAACCAGAATTCACATTTGGAGAATTTTGCGTAGAGTCGCTCTTTTCGTAACAATTCTAGCAATTCTCGCAAATGCATCGCATGGTCAGATTCAGACTTAGAGTAAATCAGAATATCATCAATGAAGACTATCACTGATTTGTCCAGCATTGGTCTACATACCATATTCATGAGGTCCATAAATGCGGCCGGGGCATTTGTGTGACCGAACGGCATTACTAGGAATTCAAAATGGCCATAACGAGTACGAAATGCAGTTTTCGGTATGTCAGATTCAAATACCTTGAGTTGATGATATCCAGATCGAAGATCAATCTTTGAGAAGTAACTAGCCCCTTGCAGTTGATCAAACAAGTCATCAATTCTAGGCAGAGGGTATCGGTTCTTAATAGTTACTTTATTTAGTTCCCGATAATCGATACACATGCGAAAGGTACCATCTTTCTTCTTAACAAAAAGAACCGGAGCACCCCAAGGGGAAGTACTCGGACGAATAAACCCTTTTTCCAATAATTCCTGCAACTGGCTCATCATTTCCTTCATTTCATTCGGAGCAAGGCGGTAAGGAGCTTTTGCGATAGGAGCTGCACCCGGTACAAGGTCAATGCGGAATTCGATTTGACGATCTGGTGGCAATCCAGAGATGTCATCCGGGAATACATCAGGGAATTCTTGAACTACAGGTACTTCAGACATAGTCTTTTTAACTTCTTTAGCATCTATGGCATATGCTAAATAGGCGGAACAACCTTTGGTTAGGCATTTTCGGGCTTTCATTACAGAAATGAGACCTAAATCTCGAGTTTTTCTATCGCCATAAATGTAACGTTCACTTCCTTCGGGGGTTCTAATTCTGATTATCCTCTTGGCACAAAGGATTTCAGCATTATTCATCACGAGCCAGTCCATTCCTATAATTACATCGAATTCCCTAATCCACATCGGTATCAGGTCAATGTCCGAGGAGAGGTCATCAATTACTAGCTTACAGGAACGAAAGACTCTATTTACAGTCACAAAGCTTGAGCTAGCAGTTTCTATGTCTAAAGGTACAGGTAACATTACCGGGGCAAAATCAAACTGTTTAGCAAACTTTTCAGACACATATGACAGATTAGAGCCAGAGTCAAATAGGATTAAAGCAGGTATATCATTAACAAGAAATGTACCCGTGACGACATCAGCAGTCTCTTTTGCCTCTTCGGCTGTCATCTGAAAGGATCTTGGTTGATTCCTCGGAGCAGAAGAACCCTTGACTGATTGCTGAGGTGAAGATGCAGGCGGAGGAACAAATCGGGGCCGAGTACAGTCTTTAGCATGGTGCCCCAAAGTGATGCAGTTACGGCAAGCCTCACTGCGCTTGGGACACTCCGACCTGTCATGACCATTCTGTCTACAGCAGTAGCACTTAACGAATGCAGGGTCACATTTTCCTTCATGAATTTGCTTGCAGCGAGAACAAGCAGGCTTTGGCGCTGAGGTCACAGCATATGATTTAGCCTTCTTAGAAGACTGCTTATCTCCTTTCCTTGAACTTTCATTCTTCTTCTCCACTCTCTCCTTCCCCGATTTCTCAGATTTTTCTTTCTTGCTAGATTTGGCAATAAAAGGACATGCTCGCTCAGGATAGATTTCAAGCTCACCTACCCTAGCAATTTCAACCGCCTCTATATAACCTCTCGGCCTACCAGATTTCACAAACTTCCGTATTTCTCTATCCAGACCATCCACAAATAAATCTCCTCGCCTTTCATCAGTATTAACAGGATGATCAGATAACAATGAGAGCCTGGTGAATTCCAACTCATAGTCTGTTACGGACCTTGTACCTTGCTGAAAAGATAGCAGGGTTTTCTCCATTTGGCAGTTTAACATCCTGGGGGCAGTATTTCTCCTTCAGATGAATCTTGAATTGATCCCAAGTAATGGATTTCTCCATTGTATCAGACATGGGATTTGTAATTGACTTCCACCATCGGCCAGCTCCATCCTCTAACATTCCCGTTGCAAACGTAACCTTGTCCTCTTCATTACACTTGGAGAGTTTAAACGCTTTCTCCACATTAGCAACCCAGTCCATAGCTTTTTCAGGATCTGATGACCCAGCAAACGTACGGGCTCCACATTTCTTAAAATCCACAAATGTACACTCTCTTCCCACCTTAACGTGATGGTCAGAGGAATCAGTCTCGCTTTCATCAGAGGACACATGCCTATGTTTCCTCTTTCGGTCTTTATTCGGTTTTGCTAACATCTCTTCCCTATGTTTCAGTTCCAGCTCCTGTAACTTAAGTTCTCGTAAACTAAGTTCTTCCTCACGGCGCTTAAAGTCTATTTCGCGATGGATTTCCTCATCAGTTTGCACAACCGCCTTACCCTTAGTAAGTAAGTCCTTAATTTCCTTAAAACGGTTTTCAACCGCCATATCAGTCTGCAGTCGATTCCTATCCATCATAAGTTGCATTTGTATACGATTATCTTCATTCAACTTGTGAACTAGATCAATTAATTGAGCCTGCTGAGGAGGCACAGGCGTAGCAGTACTGCTTGAGTCACTAGCAGTATTTTCAGGGTCAGTGCCTAAGTCTTCTACATGAACAGACTCCTTATGTTGATCAGCCGCAGCATCAGCAGCTTTACTAACAGTCGAGGTACCAGCAACAATCGGATTCTTATCAGCCATTGGCTGAAAATATAAAGGAAATAACTATCATTTACTGATTCAATTAAGCACAATTCGTATCATAATGCCTACGTCAGATAATCACATATAATTACATTATCATGAAAGCAGCCAGTCAGGCTGACACCAAGTCAAGTCAGTATCAAACGGTCAGTCCTTCCCCCATCCTATCAGTCATCAATTGCCTATCTTAGGTCAAGTTGTGTGGGTAGTCCTTTACTAATTAGGTTACCCTAGGCCTCGGTGACTTGTTCGGGAATTCAGAGTCACATAGTCCATACCATACCAGTAGTTTAAGTATCGGGTGGCCAATCCGATGATTAAACTGCTGCTCTGATACCAACTTTGTAACACCCGAGTTACCACAAACAGTACACGTCATAATTTCTTAAAGTACATTTCATTAAGTAATAAATATTACTATTGTCTGATACCACAGGTCCACATGCCTGATTCAGTTAAAGCTACAAGATACTTAATTACCAAAAATATTAAAGATAAGATGGTGGTCTAATCTAGCTTCTAAAATCTTCAATCAGAGTGCGGAAGATTGAACAAGCTACCCGAGACCGCAATCATCTTTACAAATAGGCATAAGCAATAATTCCAAAAGTCAGCAATCATCAAGTATCCAAATTTACTTAGCCTGGGACGAACTACCTGCTTTAGTCTTGGCCTTATCAGTTTTTCCTGTAAAGAGAGTTGCCATGACAGAGTAAGCTAACATTGCTTAGTGAGTTAACAGAGTACCATTAGTTACCACACATATATAACATACTATCAGCTCATGTCGGTAAGTCAACACGTCAGAGACGACAAAGATTTGGGAGTCAACCCAATCTGTATTCCCATGTGTAAGGCCGAAGCCCTACGGGAAGTGTATGGAAACGAGTCAGATAGGAAAGGAATCTGCAGAATTCCTTCTTGTGAATGGAGATCTCGCATTCGGTCAGATCAGTTTATGCAGTATGCAGAGGCAAATGTATCAACAATCAAGTAAGCAGTAAGCATGATGAGTATTTACATAAAATGTAAAAGTGAACATGCAATCCAAGGCATTTCAGATATCTAGCTTCAATAATGTCAAAAGTAGTCCCTATGATACAATAAAGTATTTAAGAAACAGGTAGCAACAACAAATGTTTCCATACAGTTCAGTAACATCAATAAGTATCGAAACATATGCAAGTAATTAATGAAATCTGTCACTCACATTAGTCCTGAGCAAGTAACTTAGTCAGTTAGTGCTTAACGAATTAAGCCGTCCAATTTACTCTGTCAAATCGGCTGGTTCCTGCAGTTCAGTTTCAGGTCTGGTATATTAATGTCAAGTTTGTAACATGATCTATATAACCCTAGTTATATAATCAGGTTATTGTCATATCTTGTTGTCGAGTCTGTGGTAGTTCCTTACGTCCCAGAGTGAGTCTATTCTTATCATTGATCAATTAAGCCGATAAGAACTCCCTTAGGTCCATACCAGGGTATATCCTAGAGTTCTTATCAAATTACTACTGTCCATATGATTTCAGATATATTACCTTTGAAACAAAGCCAACCATATTTACTAGCAAGGTGATTCATAACATATAATTGCTAAGGGTTCATATAGTGCCTGTTAAATTAGTTGAGCATAAAATAGCTATGGATCTTGAAACTTGTGAGTTTATCATAAGATATTTTCAATTACAGTTATGCATAACATTAAGCCGATCAATAACTTAATCTGATTTAGGAATTATCTTTGACTTGGAACTAACCCAGATTCGAAATCAGCCAATTCAAGTTTAAAGAGACAGGTTCGAAACAGTCTAATTCGAGTCTATGGAGATAGATTCGAAACCATCACACCTTCGAGTCTAGGGGTTAGATTCGAAAATATCACACCTTCGAGTCTAGGGGGTAAAATTCGAAACTAGCTCATTAGATTCTAGGGTGTTAGATTCGAAACTTGCTCATTAGATTCTAGGGTGTTAGATTCGAAACTTAGCCCATTCGAATCTAATGGATTTGGATGCCAAAAGTCATTAATGTAATCAATTTCGAACCTAATCTGAGGATGAATTCGAATTTGTTCATAATTTCTCTCGAATTTGTTCATCTTGTTCATCAATATTCCAGGTCTTTAACTACGAAATTCAACAAAAATAAGGGAGTAATAGTCACTAACCTTTGTCCAAGCTATAGCACTCGATTATAGACGTTTTCCAAGCAAAATCAGGTCCTAAACGAGAGCAAATCAACTTCGAATGAAGAGAGTTTGAGCAGATTCGAATTTTGCTCTTCAAAACCGAAACAAAAGGAAGAAAAAGGGTCGAACTTACCTCAAATCAGAACGAAATCAAACATGCAATGGTAGATTATTGTAGAACTTGACGATATCTATCCGATGACGTAAAAATCACGAGAATCCGATGAATCGTTTAGGAGAAAAGTTAGAGAGAAGGTTAGGTTGTAGAGAGAGAGAGAGAATTCAGAAATTTCCTAAACTAGGGAAAGGAGGGGTCATGCTCTATTTATAGGAAAATAGAGAAAAATCTGATTTTCTACTAAATTTCAGGAATTGACCATTTTTACACTTAATGAATCTGATTTGCATTTTCAGATGCAAATAATAGCAAGGAAGTTCTAGATTTGCTATAATTATCTTTCAGACTAATTTTTATTCATTTTAGTCCATTTCGTCATTTTCAGTCTTTAATTTGTCAATTAGCTAAATTTAATAATTAACTTTATTTCAGCTAATTTGGGGCAAGTTTTCATAATTAATTATAACTTAATATAATTAACTATTTAAAATTCATGTTTTCGGTTAATTACTAATAATTGGACAAAATTGCTTAATTATCCAAAGTTTGATGCTGTAATTTATATTTAATAAATTACGGGCTGTTACAGTCATGACAACTCTCTTTACAGGAAAAACTGATAAGGCCAAGACTAAAGCAGGTAGTTCGTCCCAGGCTAAGTGAATTTGGATACTTGATGATTGCTGACTTTTGGAATTATTGTTGATGCCTATTTTGTAAAGATAATTGCGGTCTCGGGTAGCTTGTTCAATCTTCCGCACTCTGATTGAAGATTTTAGAAGCTAGATTAGACCACCATCATATCTTTAATTTAATTTGTAATTAAGTATCTTGTAGCTTTTTAATCAGGTATGTGGACCTGTGGTATCAGACAATAGTAATATTTATTACTTAATGAAATGTACTTTTATGACGTGTGCTGTTTGAGGTAACTCGGGTGTTACATAACATATAAGTAAGTAATCAAGGAACAAGCAACAGCAGATGTTTCCATACAAGTCAGTAACAATCACCAATAAGTACCGAAACATATGCAAGTAAGTAATGCAATCTGTCACTCACAGCGGTCCTGAGCAATGCAAGTAATCAAGTAACACGCAACAACAGTTGTCAAGTTTCAGCAGTGTCCATCATACGTTCCTAGCATACAATTAAGTAATCAAGGAATAAGCAGCAGCAGAAGTTTCTATACAAGTCAGTAACAATCACCAATAAGTACTGAAACATATGCAAGTAAGTAACGCAATCTGTCACTCACAGTGGTCCTGAGCAATGCAAGTAATCAAGGAACAAGCAGCACCAATTGTCCTGTTTCAGCAGTGTCTATCATACGTTCCTAGCATACAATTAAGTAATCAAGGAACAAGCAGCAGCAGATGTTTCCAATACAAGTCAGTATCAATCACCAATAAGTACCGAAACATATGTAAGTAAGTAATGCAATCTGTCACTCACAGCGGTCCTGAGCAATGCAAGTAATCAAAGGAACACACAGCAGCAGTTGTCGAGTTTCAGCAGTATTTATCATACGTTCCTAGCATACAATTAAGTAATCAAGGAACAAGCAGCAACAGATGTTTCCATACAAGTCAGTAACAATCACCAATAAGTACCGAAACATATGCAAGTAAGTAATGCAATCTTTCACTCACAGCGGTCCTGAGCAATGCAAGTAATCAAGGAACATGCAGCAGCAGTTGTCCAGTTTCAGCAGTGTCTGTCATACATTCCTAACATACAATTAAGTAATCAAGGAACAAGTAGCAAGATGTTTCCATACAACTCAGTAACGATCACCAATAAGTACCGAAATATATGCAAGTAAGTAATGCAATCTGTCACTCACAGCGGTCCTGAGCAATGCAAGTAATCAAGGAAATGCAACAGCAGTTGTCCAGTTTTAGCAGTGTCTGTCATACGTCCTAACATACAATTAAGTAATCAAGGATCAAGCAACAGCAGATGTTTCCATACAAGTCAGTAACAATCACTAATAAGTACCGAAACATATGCAAGTAAGTAATGCAATCTGTCTCTCACACCAGTCCTGAGCAATGCAAGTAATCAAGGAACACACAGCAACAGTTGTCAAGTTTCAGCAGTGTCCATCATACGTTCCTAGCATACAATTAAGTAATCAAGGAACAAGCAGCATCAGATGTTTCCATACAAGTAAGTAACAATCACCAGTAAGTACCAAAACATATGCAAGTAAGGAATGCAATCTGTCACTCACAGCGGTCCTGAGCTATGCAACTAATCAAGAAACATGCAGCAACAGTTGTCCAGTTTCAGCAGTGTCTATCATACGTTCCTAACAAACAATTAAGTAATCAAGGAAAAAGCAGCATCAGAAGTTTCTATACAAGTCAGTAACAAGCACCAATAAGTACTGAAACATATGCAAGTAAGTAACGCAATCTGTCACTCACAGTGGTCCTGAGCAATGCAAGTAATCAAGGAACAAGCAGCACCAATTGTCCTGTTTCAGCAGTGTCTATCATACGTTCCTAGCATACAATTAAGTAATCAAGGAACAAGCAGCAACAGATGTTTCCATACAAGTCAGTATTAATCACCAATAAGTACTGAAACATATGTAAGTAAGTAATGCAATCTGTCACTCACAGCGGTCCTGAGAATTGCAAGTAATCAAGGAACACACAGCAGCAGTTGTCCAGTTTCAGCAGTATGTATCATACGTTCCTAGCATACAATTAAGTAATCAAGGAACAATCAGCAGCAGATGTTTCCATACAAGTCAGTAACAATCACCAATAAGTACCGAAACATATGCACATAAGTAATGCAATCTTTCACTCACTGCGGTCCTGAACAATGCAAGTAATCAAGGAACACGCAGCAGCAGTTGTCCAGTTTCAGCAGTGTCTGTCATACATTCCTAACATACAATTAGGTAATCAAGGAACAAGCAACAGCAGATGTTTCCATACAAAGTCGGTAACAATCACCAGAAAGTACCAAAACATATGCAAGTAAGGAATGCAATCTGTCACTCACAGCGGTCCTGAGCTATGCAAGTAATCAAGAAACACGCAGCAACAGTTGTCAAGTTTCAGCAGAGTCATCATACGTTCCTAGCATACAATTAAGTAATCAAGCAACAACCAGTAGCAGATATTTCCATACAAGTCAGTAACAATCACCAATAAGTTCCGAAACGTTTGCAAGTAAGTAATGCAATCTGTCACTCACAGCGGTCCTGAGAAATGCAAGTAATCAAGGAACATGCAGCAGCAGTAGTCTAGTTTCAGCAGTGTCTATCATACGTTCCTAACATATAAGTAAGTAATTAAGGAACAAGTAGCAGCATATGTTTCCATGCAAGTCAGTAACAATCACCAATAAGTACCGAAACATATGCAAGTAAGTAATGCAATCTGTCACTCACAGCGGTCCTGAGCAATGCAAGTAATCAAGTAACACGCAACAATAGTTGTCAAGTTTCAGCAGTGTCCATCATATGTTCCTAGCATACAATTAAGTAATCAAGCAACAACCAGTAGCAGATATTTCCATACAAGTCAGTAACAATCACCAATAAGTACCGAAACATTTGCAAGTAAGTAATGCAATCTGTCACTCACAGCGGTCCTGAGAAATGAAAGTAATCAAGGAACATGCAGCAGCAGTAGTCTAGTTTCAGCAGTGTCTATCATACGTTCCTAACATATAAGTAAGTAATCAAGGAACTAGCAGCAGCAGATTATTCCATACATGTCAGTAATAATCACCAATAAGTACCGAAACATATGCAAGTAAGTAATGCAATCTGTCACTCACAGCGGTCCTGAGCAATGCAAGTAATCTAGGAACACGCAGCAGCAGTTGTCCAGTTTCAGTAGTATCTATCATACGTTCCTTTCATACAATTAAGTTATCAAGGAACAAGCTGCAACAGATGTTTCCATACAAGTCAGTAACAATCACCAATAAGTACCGAATATATATGCAAGTAAGTAATGCAATCTAGCGGTCCTGAGCAATGCAAGTAAGCAAGAAACACGCAGCAACAATTGTCATGTTTCAGCAGTGTCCATCATACGTTCCTAGCATACTATTAAGTAATCAAGCAACAACTAGTAGCATATATTTCCATACAAGTCGTTAACAATCACCAATAAGTACCGAAACATTTGCAAGTAAGTAATGCAATCTGTCACTCACAGCGGTCCTGAGAAATGCAAGTAATCAAGGAACATGCAGCAGCAGTAGTCTAGTTTCAGCAGTGTCTATCATACGTTCCTAACATATAAGTAAGTAATCAAGGAACTAGCAGCAGCAGATTATTCCATACAAGTCAGTAACAATCACCAATAAGTACCGAAAAATATGCAAGTAAGTATTTCAATCTGTCACTCACAGCGGTCCTGAGCAATTCAAGTAATCAAGTAACATGCAACAGCAGTTGTCCAGTTTTAGTAGTGTATATCATACGTTCCTAGCATACAATTAAGTAATCAAGGAACAAGCAGTAGGGTGTTTGACACTATGTAGACTTAGATTTGGTACCTTATAGTACAGTAGGGTGTTTGACACTGTCGTTTTACTTATTTCGTTAACTTAATGCTTCCGCACTCTAAATAGATTATCAGATCATTATGATATTGTATGATGGTGATTAATCCTGGTTGTTATTTAAATGGTGGTTGTTGTGGCAAGGGTGTCACACGAGATGGTATCAGAGCAGTAGTTTGAGATTCAAGTGTCCGTGAGGTCTTGGTCTCAAACATTAAGTGATGATATGTAGTGATTGTAAGTAATGATCTGAACTAAGATAGGATAGGATCTAGTGCTTATAGGAAAGTGACTTTCATACGGGACAACATGTGTTGTAGTTAATTATGTGATGGGATCACTAAATAATTTATATATTTTTATATATTTCAGAACATGTCTGGAGAAGGAATGACGCCACTAGAAACGAGGGAAATGGTGCTATCAATGTTGGCAGAACAAAACAGAATGATTCAAGACCAATTTTGGGCACGAGATGAGGCCAAAGCCAAAAGAAAAGAAGACAAGAGAAAAGAAGGAATATGAAAGGAATTATGTTGGGGATGACATAAACCTTAGGAATAAAGAGAAACGTAAAGACAAGGGCAAGGAAAAGATTGATTATGAAACCGGGATTGATGAGAATTACATGAAATATGTAATTAGATCATTCCAGGACTGGCAACCACCAACATCCACTGGATCTCTGAGAATTGAGCAAGCAGAAATGTGGATTACAATTATGGAACAGAACATTTAAGGAGATGAATTGTAAGGATGAGTACAAGGTATTTTTGGCTAAGGATCAATTGATTGGACAAGCTAATGAATGGTGGAACTGTTGGGAAAAAGAATTGGGATCCGAGTTGATTGCTTCCTTTAGTTGGGAATAATTCAAGTTGTTGTTTAGTAGGCAATATGGTGAGCCTGATATCGTACCACATGTTAATCATGAAGAAAGAGCTATTGGAAAGATTGTAAAGTTTGGAGAAGATGAACTAAATGGACTATACTTGAGGCCAAGAACAAATAAACGTGATAGAAGTAAGAGATGTTGCCATTGTAATCAATTTGGACATAAGGCTAACAAATGTCCAATGAAGGCCGATGCTTGTTATAATTGTGGAAAAGTGGGCCATTTTAGCAGAAATTGCAAATTTCGACCAAAGAATTAGCATGTAATGATATTACATGATGAAACTATGAATGAAAGGTTAAACAAAAGAGATGAGATCTCTGAGATTGTGGTTATAACTTTTGGACGTTAATCCATAGAGTTAGAAGTGTACTTTAAAGATTCCATATGTAATATTTCATCGAAGTTCTATGATGCTGAAGTTAACATGAAATCGAGTGATATAAAGTTTTATTACTAATATAAGTATAACCTGTTTGTGAATGAGAATATTCGAGTATATAAATAGGCAGTAGATGAATAGCCAAGATGGACTTGGAAGCTTTGAATTGGAAAAGATGTTATAGACTTCTTGGAAATTTATGAATGAGTTTAGAAGTTGTAATAAAGTTTAAGTTTGACCATGATGGGTTAAAGAATTGGAACTAATCGTATTAGTATCATATGTGATATGTTTGAAGGAATGATAACAACATGTAGTGTTTATCATAAAACAAAATAGCATCAACTTGTATTAAAAGGAAACGGTAAGCTACATTGTATTGAATATTTTAAGCTTACAAAGGTTGTGGCTGAGAACACATGACACGAAATGTTCATGAGAATTTGATGTTGTTGGAGTCAAAGAGGGTATTTCAATATTTGAAATATGTAAATTTTATAACAGAAAGAAAAGTAATTCAAGCATTTCTGAGAAAGCGAACGAAGGTATGAGAATACGTGACTTGTGTTAATATTGAATGAGATTTGGAATATGCAATGCGAAGTGTAAAGTAAGAAATATATGCGAAGTATAATTGATCGGAAGAGGGATATAATACTTAATGAAATGGAGATTTGATCAAACATAAAAAGTTTAAAGAGATTTTGGACACTAAGGAAATTGCTTATACAGCAAAGAAAAGTCTAGTACTACGATTCGGAATCTAAGGAAGATTCGGAGGTGATCATGAGTTCTGTTTGATTTTGGTGTCGATCAATTATTTGTATCTACTGCTTTTGCTCAACAAGTGTTAATACCTTGATCTAAGTTGTCTATTGTGATTGATGTTGAAATTGCTAAGTAACACATTAGTTAGCGTAGATCATGTGTATCATGATTGTACTTTAGTGATTGAAGAGGTAGTACTCAATCCTGACTTGATTCAATAGAGATCGGTGATTTGATACGATAATTAGAAAGAACTTATTACATATATGTGATAAGACGCATGTAGTTTGCAATGAAGGAATAATAAAGATAACTACGCCGGAAGGGGGGGGGGTGTAACATCCAATTACCACAAACAGTACACGTCATAATATTTCATTTGATTAAGTAATAATAATTGTTTGATACCACAGGTCCATCAGCATGAATACTTAATTACAACAATATATTAAAATCAAATGGTGGTCTAACTAGCTTCTAAATCTTCAATCAGAGTGCGGAAGACTGAACAAGCTACCCGAGACCGCATCATCTTTACAAAATAGGCATCATCAAAAGTCCAAAGGTCTGCTATTCATCAAAATCCAGATTCACTTAGCCTGGGACGAACTACCTGCTATGATCTTGCCTTTATCAGCTTTTCCTGAAAAAGAATTGTCATGACAGAGTAAGCTAACAAAGCTTAGTGAGTAAACAGAGTTCCATTAGTTACCACACACATATAACATACTATCAGATCCTGTTGGCAGCACGTCAGGGACGGAAAAAGGTTGGGAGACAACCCAGTCGGTATTCCCATGTGTAAGGCCGAAGCCCTACGGGAAGTGTATGGAAACGAGTCAAATAGGAAAGGAATCTGCAGAATTCCCTCCTGTGAATGGAGATCTCACATTCGGTCCTGTCGGATAATGCAATATGCAGCGGCAAATATTTATACAGTCAAGTAAGCAATAAGCATGATACGTATTTACATAAAATGTAAAAGTGAACATGCAATCAAGGCAATTCAAGTGTCTAGCTTCAGTAATGTCAAAAGTACATTTCTATGATACAATATAGTATTAAAGAAACATGCAGCAACAATCAGCAGTTTCCATACAGTCAATACATTCACCAATAAGTATCGAAATATATGCAAGTAATTAATGAAATCTGTCACTCACAGTGGTCCGTAGTCAGATAATGCTTAACAAGTTAAGCTGTTCAGTTTACTCTGTCAAATCGGTGGGTTCCTGCAGTTCAGTTTCAAGTCTGGCATATTAATGTCAAGTCTGAGTCATAATCAATATAACCCTAGTTATATATTCAGTTTATTGTCAATTCTGGCTGTCGGGTCTGGGGTAGTTCCTATCGTCCCAAGGTGAATCTATTCTTAACAGATCAATACGATTCATCTAATTATAGATGTGAGGCCTTGAACAATCGTATTACTTAGCAAGTTAAACAAGTCATACACATTCCAAGGGTTCGTACAGAGTCTGTTAATTCATTTGTGCATAAAATAGATATGCAACTTGAACTTGTGAGTTTTATCATAATCATATTATACTTTTAATTACAATAGGTTGATTAATCACTTAATTTGATTTTAGGAATTTAACTTTGGCTAGGAACAAACTCAGATTCGAATTTAGGGAGTTAGATTCGAACCACCCTATTTCGAATCTATAGATTCGAATGCATACATAGCTAGATTCGAATGCATACATTCGAGATGGGCTTAGACAGATTCGAAGGCCTACAATCGAGTCTAGGGAGGGTCAGATTCGATACACTCATATTCGAATCTAGCAAGACAGATTCGAAACACATAAATTAGATTCTAAGGGGGGTAGATTCGAACTGCACATCCTCGAATCTAGGTGATTAGATTCGAGACACACACACAATTCGAGTCTAAGCATGAATCTCTCGAATCTGATCATCTTGTTCATCGGTTTTCCAGGTTCTAACAACTAAATATGAGCATAAATGATAGAGAAATGGTTACTAACCTTCGTCCAAGCTATAGCCTTCGACTATGGATGATTTCCAAGCAAGAACAGGTCCTAAACGGGGGCAAATCAGCTTCAAATGAAGGGAAAATGGGCAAACTCGAAAATGCTCTTTCAAAACCGAACCAAAAGTCAGAAAAATGGTCGATCTTACCTCAACTCCGGACGAAATCAAACATGCAATGGTAGATTCGTGAAGAACTCGACGATCTCTATCCGATGGCGTATGAATCACGAGAATCCGACGGTTTGATTGGTAGAAAAGCTAGAGAGAAGATGCAACTTAGAGAGAGAAGGAGGAGAGAGTTCTTAGATTTCCAAACCTAAGAAATGAGGAGGGGAGGTCATATTTATAGGGAAAATAGGGAAAAATCAGATTTTCTACTGAATTTTCCGGAATTGACCAACTTTATTTCCCAACAATCCGATTTGCATATTTGTCTTTTAGTCACATTTTATTTATTTTAGTCCGTTTCGTCACTTTCAGTCTTTAATTTGTCATTTAGCTGAATTTTAATTATTAATTTTATTTCAGCTAATTTTGGGCAACTTTTCATAATTAATTATAACTTAATATAATTAACTATTTAAGATTCATGTTTTCAGTTAATTACTAATATTTGGATAAAATTGCTTTATTATCAAAAGTCTGATGCTGTAATTTATATTTAATAAATTATGGGCTGTTACAATCTTCCCCCGTTAAATTGATTCCGTCCTCGGAATCGACTAAGACAGGAATAACTCCGGATACTTCTGCCTAATCTCGTCTTCTCGTTCCCAAGTTTGCGCAGATCCCTTATGGTATTTCCATTGGACTAACACCATTGGAATTTCCTTGCTGCGCAATTTCGAAACCTTACGATCGATTATACGCTCGGGCTCTTCTTCGTATCGTAACTGCTCATCTATTTGCACGTCTTTCCAAGGAATCACGGCTTCAGCGTCAGCCAAACACTTTCGAAGATTACTCACATGGAATACATCATGAATCCCAATCATTTCGGCAGGCAGCTTTAGTCTGTAGGCTTGCAATCCTATACGCTCGAGAATTTCAAAAGGACCCACAAATCGAGGGCTCAACTTCCCCCGTTTGCCGAACCTTACTATTCCTTTTCTTGGCGAAACCTTCAGCAACACTTTATCTCCAACTTCAAACGCAATCGGCTTACGTCTTCTATCATGATACTTCTTTTGTCTGTCTTGAGAAGTCTGTATCCGCTGCCGAATCAATTGTAGCTGATCATGGGCTTCTTGCAGAATCGCTGGTCCAGAGATCGGCCGTTCACCTGTTTCCCTCCAACAGGTTGGGGTTCTGCATCGACGTCCGTACAAAAGCTGATATGGAGGCATACCAATAGTCGAGTGATAACTATTGTTATAAGCAAACTCCACAAACGGCAGGTGAGTATCCCAACTTCCACCGAGATCAATCACACAAGCACGTAACATATCTTCTAAGGTCAAAATTGTCCTCTCACTTTGCCCGTCAGTTTCTGGATGATAAGCGGTGCTCATCTTAAGTTCAGTTCCTAGTCCATTCTGAAAAGCCTTCCAAAAACGAGAAGTAAATCTGCTGTCACGGTCCGATACTATAGACAATGGAACACCATGTCTAGTCACGATTTCCTTTACGTACAACTCAGCTAACTTTTCGAGGCGTTCATCTTCACGTATGGGTAGGAAATGGGCTGACTTAGTAAGTCGATCCACTATTACCCATATAGAGTCATGATTCCGCTTAGTCCTGGGCAGCTTCGTCACAAAGTCCATGGTTATGTGGTCCCACTTCCATTCCGGGATTGGCAATGGTTGTAGTTCCCCATACGGCTTCTGATGTTCAGATTTGACTTGTAAACAAGTCATGCAATTTTCTACATATCGCCCCACGTCCTTCTTCATTCCAGGCCACCAATATACCGTCTTCAAATCTTGATACATTTTAGTAGAACCAGGGTGTATCGAAAATTTCGACATATGAGCTTCCGACAGAATTTGATCCCGAATACCTCCTAGTCTGGGAACCCATATTCTATCCAGGAACCGTCTAAGACCACTATTATCAAGAGTCAGCTGGGTCTCATAAGTAACCATGCGTTCAGATTTCAAGTTCTCATCCCGAATGGCTTCGGTTTGAGCGGCAATAATCGACTCAATCAAGGCAGACTCCAAAACAACAGAAGTCAAAGCATAACATCGGGTATAATGGTCTTGTCCGGTTTTGCGGCTTAAGGCATCTGCTACAACGTTTGCTTTACCTGGATGGTAAAGGATTTCACAGTCATAGTCTTTAATCAATTCCATAGATCGCCTTTGTCGCATATTCAGCTCTTTCTGGTCAAATATATACTTCAGACTTTTGTGATCTGTATATAACTTGCATCTAGTCCCATACAGATAATGCCGCCAAATCTTCAGTGCGAAAGTCACGGCTGCAAGCTCCAAGTCATGCGTCGGATAATTCTTCTCATGCGCCTTTAGCTGCCTTGATGCGTAGGCAATTACTTTATCCCTTTGCATCAATACACAGCCTAATCCCATCTTAGAAGCATCACTATAGACTACAAAATCATCATTACCCTCAGGTAAAGCCAGAATCGGCGCTTCTACTAGCTTACGTTTCAAAGTCTCAAAGGCTCGATCTTGAGATTCATTCCATTCAAACTTAACTTCTTTCTTCGTCAGACTGGTTAAAGGCACCGCAATCTTGGAGAAATCACGGATAAATCTTCTGTAATAACCCGCTAGACCCAAGAAACTCCGAACTTCAAATACGTTTTTCGGCGCTTCCCACTTCTGAACCGCCTCAACCTTTGATGGATCTACGGCTATTCCCTCACCGGAGACAATATGTCCTAAAAACTGCACCTGGCGTAACCAGAATTCACATTTGGAGAATTTTGCGTAGAGTCGCTCCTTTCGTAACAATTCTAGCAATTCTCGCAAATGCATCGCATGGTCAGATTCAGACTTGGAGTAAATCAAGATGTCATCAATGAAGACTATCACTGATTTATCCAGCATTGGTCTACATACCCTATTCATGAGGTCCATAAATGCGGCCGGGGCATTTGTGAGACCGAACGGCATTACTAGAAACTCAAAATGACCGTAACGAGTACGAAATGCAGTCTTCGGTACGTCAGACTCAAATACTTTGAGTTGATGGTAACCAGATCGGAGATCGATCTTTGAGAAGTAACTAGCCCCTTGCAGTTGATCAAACAAGTCGTCAATTCTAGGCAGAGGGTATCGGTTCTTAATAGTTACCTTATTTAACTCCCGATAATCGATACACATGCGAAAGGTACCATCCTTCTTCTTAACAAAAAGAACCGGAGCACCCCAGGGAGAAGTACTCGGACGAATAAACCCTTTTTCTAATAATTCCTGCAACTGACTCATCATTTCCTTCATTTCATTCGGAGCAAGACGGTAAGGGGCTTTCGCGATAGGAGCAGCACCCGGTACAAGGTCAATATGGAATTCAATTTGACGATCTGGTGGCAAACCAGAGATGTCATCCGGGAATACGTCAGGGAATTCTTGGACTACAGGAACATCAGACACGGTCTTTTTAACTTCCTTATCATCTAAGGCATATGCTAAATAGGCGGCACAACCTTTGGTTAGGCACTTTCGGGCTTTCAGTACAGAGATGAGACCTAAATCTCGAGTCTTTCTATCGCCATAAACATAACGTTCACTTCCTTCGGGGGTTCTAATTCTAATTATCCTTTTAGCACAAAGGATTTCAGCATTATTCGTCATTAGCCAGTCCATTCCTATAATAACATCGAACTCCCTAATCCACATTGGTATCAGGTCAACGTCCGAGGAGAGGTCATCAATCACTAGCTTACAGGAACGAAAGACTCTATTCACAGTCACATAATTCGAGCTAGCAGTTTCTATGTCTAAGGGTGCAGGTAACATCACAGGGGCAAAATCAAACTGTTTAGCAAACTTTTCAGACACATACGACAGATTAGAGCCAGAGTCAAATAAGATTAAGGCAGGCATATCATTAACAAGAAATGTACCCGTGACGACGTCAGCAGTCTCTTTTGCCTCTTCGGCTGTCATCTGGAAAGATCTCGGTTGATTCCTCGGGGCAGAAGAACCTTTGACTGATTGCTGAGGTGAAGATGTAGGCGGAGGAACAAATCGGGGTCGGGTACAATCTTTAGCATGATGCCCCAACGTAATGCAGTTTCTGCAAGCCTCATCACGCCTGGGACATTCTGACCGATCATGACCATTCTGTTTACAGCAGTAACATCTAACGAACGCAGGATCGCATTTCCCTTCATGAGTTTGCTTGCAGTGAGGACAAGCAGGCTTTGGCGTCGAGGTCACAGCATAGGACTTAGCTTTCTTGAAAGACTGCTTATCTCCCTTCTTCGAACCTTCACTCTTCTTTTCAGCTCTCTCAGATTTTTCCTTCTTATTAGATTTAGCAATAAAAGGACATGCTCGCTCAGGATAGATTTCAAGTTCACCTACCCTAGCAATTTCCACTGCCTCAATATAACTTCTCGGCCTACCAGATTTCACAAACTTCCGGATCTCTCTATCCAGACCATCCACAAATAAATCTCTTCTCCTTTCGTCGGTATCAACAGGGTGATCAGATAATAGCGAGAGCCTGGTAAATTCCAGCTCATAGTCCGTCACGGATCTTGTACCTTGCTGAAAAGATAGCAGGGTTTTCTCCATCTGGCGCTTAACATCCTGGGGGCAGTATTTTTCCTTCAGATGTATCTTAAATTGATCCCAAGTAATGGATTTCTCCATTGCTTCAGACATGGGATTCGTAATCGACTTCCACCAACGGCCAGCTCCATCTTCCAACATTCCTGTTGCAAACGTCACCTTGTCTTCCTCATTACACTTGGAGAGTTTAAACGCTTTCTCCACATTCGCGACCCAGTCCATGGCTTTAACAGGATCAGATGACCCCGCAAACGTACGAGCTCCACATTTCTTGAAATCAACAAACGTACACTCACGTCCTACCTTAACGTGATGGTCAGAAGAGTCAGTCTCACTTTCATCAGAGGACACATGTCTATGCTTCCTCTTCCTGTCTTTCTTCGGCTTCGCTAACATTTCTTCCCTATGCTTCAGTTCTAATTCCTGTAACTTAAGTTCTCGCAACCTAAGTTCTTCCTCACGGCGCTTAAATTCCATTTCACGCTGGTTTACTTCGTCAGTCTGCATCACTGCTTTACCCTTGGTCAGCAAGTCCTTAATCTCCCTAAATCGGTCTTCTACTGCCATATCAGTCTGCAGTCGATTTCTATCCATCATAAGCTGCATCTGCCTACGGTTATCCTCATTCAACTTATGAACGAGGTCAATCAATTGAGCCTGCTGGGGAGGCACAGGGGTAGCAGTACTGCTTGAGTCATTAGCAGTATTCTCAGGGTCAGTGCCTAAGTCCTCTACGTGAACAGATTCTTTGTGTTGATCAGCTGCAGCATCAGCAGCTTTATCAACTCTTGAGGAACCGGCAACAGTCGGATTCTTATCAGCCATTGGCTGAAAATATAAAGGAAATAGCTATTATTTCCTGATTCAATTAAGCACAGTTCAAGTCATAATTCCTACGTCAGATAATCATATCTAAA
>JAANYP010007209.1:0-15286 GCA_020465985.1 Centrapalus pauciflorus
GAGGTAGTTCCTATCGTCCCAAGGTGAGTCTATTCTTATCAGATTAATACGATTCATCTAACTACAGATGTGTGGCCTTGAAATAACGCCAATCGTATTACTTAGCAAGTTGAACAGGTCATACACATTCTAAGGGTTCGTACAGAGTCTGTTAATTCATTTGTGCATAAAATAGATATGCAACTTGAACTTGTGAGCTTAATCAATATTAAAAGATACCTTTAATACAATAGGTTGTTTAATTAACTTAATCTGATTTTGGAATTAATCTTGGACTTGAAATGGCAATCAGATTCGAACTACAAGGATTAGATTCGAACACCTCTCATTCGAATCTAATGGTTTAGATTCGAAGCACATACAAAATAGATTCTAGGGAATAGATTTGACTAGGTTAAATTCGAATTAGTGAAATAGATTCAAGCCATCCATAGATTCGAACCATACATAGATTCGAACCATACATAGATTCGACACCTACACACATATTCGACTAACACTAAGGTGATTAGATCAAACTACACACCACATCTTCTCAGTTCTATAGGAGATAAAAATTCGAAGCAGTTCGTTCATTCCGAATCTAAGAGTTTGATCCCTAAATTCAACGGAGAAAGCAAGGAGAGGTCAGCGGCAGAGAGGTCGGGTGATGTTCAACGATTTTCCAGGTCTTTAACTACGAAACTTGAACAAAAATGAGGAAAAATAGATACTAACCTTCGTCCCAGCTATATCCTTCGACTATAGACGATTTCCAAGCAAAAACAGGTCCTAAACGAGAGCAAATCAGCTTCAAATGAAGGGAATTTGAGCAAACTCGAGTTTGTTCTTTCAAAACCGAACCAAAAGACAGAAATAGGGCCGATCTTACCTTAAATCCGGACGAAATCAAGCATGCAATGACAGAATATTGTAGAGATTGACGATCTCTATCCGTTGACGTACAAATCACAAGGATCCGACGGTTCGTTTAGGAGAAATTCTAGAGAGAAGGACAATCTTAGAGAGAGAAGGAGGAGAATTCTAGTTTTCCAAACCTAAGAATGAGGAGGGCTGCCCTATTTATAGGAAAATAGGGAGAAAATCAGATTTTCTACTGAATTATCCGGAATTGACCAACTTTATTTCCCAACAATCCGATTTGCATAATTGTCTTTTAGTCACATTTTTATTCGTTTTAGTCCGTTTCGTCATTTTCAGTCTTTAATTTGACATTTAGCTGAATTTTAAATTATTAATTTTTATTTCAGCTAATTTTGGGCAACTTTTCATAATTAATTATATCTTAATATAATTAACTATTTAAGATTCATGTTTTCAGTTAATTACTAATATTTGGATAAAATTATTTTATTATCCAAAGTCTGCTGCTGTAATTTATATTTAATAAATTACGGGCTGTTACAACTAATTGTTTGATACCACAGGTCCATCAGCCTGAATACTTAATTACAACAATAAATTAAAGATCAAAAGGTGGTCTAACTAGCTTCTAAATCTTCAATCAGAGTGCGGAAGACTGAACAAGCTACCCGAGACCGCATCATCTTTCCAAAATAGGCATTAGCATAGTCCAAAAGTCTGCTATTTATCAAATGTCCAGAATCATGACAGAGTAAGCTAACATAGCTTAGTGAGTTAACAGAGTTCCATTAGTTACCACACACATATAACATACTATCAGATCCTGTCGGCAATACGTCAGAGACGGCAAAAAGGTTGGGAGACAACCCAGTCGGTATTCCCATGTGTAAGGCCGAAGCCCTACGGGAAGTGTATGGAAACAAGTCAAATAGGAAAGGAATCTGCAGAATTCCCTCCTGTGAATGGAGATCTCACATTCGGTCCTGTCGGATAATGCAGTATGCAGCGGCAAGTATATAAACAGTCAAGTAAGCAATAAGCATGATACGTATTTACATAAAATGTAAAAGTGAACATGCAATCAAGGCAATTCAAGTGTCTAGCTTCAGTAATGTCAAAAGTACGTTTCTATGATACAATATAGTATTAAAGAAACATGCAGCAACAATCAGAAGTTTCCATACAGTCAATACATTCACCAATAAGTATAGAAATATATGCAAGTAATTAATGAAATCTGTCACTCACAGTGGTCCGTAGTCAGATAATGCTTAACGAATTAAGCGGTTCAGTTTACTCTGTCAAATCAACGGGTTACTGCATTTCAGTTTCAAGTCTGGCATATTAATGTCAAGTCTGTGACATAATCTATATAACCCTAGTTACATAATTAGGTTATTGTCAATTCTGGTTATCGAGTCTGAGGTAGTTCCTATCGTCCCAAGGTGAGTCTATTCTTATCAGATTAATACGATTTACCTAATTACAGATGTGTGGCCTTGAAACAAAGCCAATCGTATTACTTAGCAAGTTGAACAGGTCATACACATTCTAAGGGTTCGTACAGAGTCTGTTAATTCATTTGTGCATAAAATAGATATACAACTTGAACTTGTGAGTTTTATCATGATCATATTATACTTTTAATTACAATAGGTTGATTAATTACTTAATCTGATTTTAGGAATTTAACCTTATACTTGGAACAAGAACCAAATTCGAATTTAGAGGGACAGATTCGAACTAGTACCATTCGAATCTAATTGATTAGATTCGAAATTCACATCACCTTGAAACCATACCCATAGACTCGAAGCATGCATATAGATTCGAAATCAGGACTTAGACTCGAAGCACATACCTAGATTCGAACCTACATAGACTCGAACACATAGATTCGAACACACACACCCTCGAGTCTAGGTGATTAGATTCGAGACACACACACAATTCGAGTCTAGATGATTAGATTCGAAACATACACACAATTCGAATCTAAGCATGAATCTCTCGAATTTGTTCATCTTGTTCATCGGTTTTCCAGGTTCTAACAACTAAATATGAGCATAAATGATAGAGAAATGGTTACTAACCTTCGTCCAAGCTATAACCTTCGACTATGGATGATTTCCAAGCAAAAACAGGTCCTAAACGGAAGCAAATCAGCTTCAAATGAAGGGAAAATGAGCAAACTCGAAATTGCTCTTTCAAAACCGAACCAAAAGACAGAAAAGAAAGGGTCGAGTTTACCTCAAATCGGAACCAAATCGAACATGCAATGACAGAATATTGTAGAGCTTGACGATCTCTAACCGTTGACGTATAAATCACGAGAATCCGATGGTTCGTTTAGGAGAAATTCTAGAGAGAAGGTGAGGGTGTAGAGAGAGAAGGAGAGGATTCTAGCTTTTCCAAACTTAAGAAATGAGGAGGTGGTGCTCTATTTATAGAAAATAGAGAAAAGTCAGATTTTCTACTGAATTTCCGGAATCGACCAACTTTTATTTCCTTCAATCTGATTTGCATTTCAGATGCAAATAATAGCAAAGGAGTTCTAGACTTGCTATAATTGTCTTTTAGTCACATTCTTATTCTTTTTAGTCCGTTTCGTCACTTTCAGTCTTTAATTTGTCAAGTAGCTGAATTTTAATTATTAACTTTATTTCAGCTAATTTTGGGCAACTTTTCAGAATTAATTATAACTTAATATAATTAACTATTTAAGATTCATGTTTTCGGTTAATTACTAATAATTGAATTAGAATTGCTTTATTATCCAAAGTCTGCTGCTGTAAATTATATTTAATAAATTACGGGCTGTTACAACTTACATATGTTTCGGTACTTATTGGTGGTTGATACTGACTTGTATGGAAACATCTGCTGTGGCTTGTTCCTTGATTACTTAGTTGCATGCTAGGAACGTATGATAGACACTGCTGAAACTGAACAACTGCTGCTGCATGTTCCTTGATTACTTGCAATGCTCAGGACCGTTGTGAGTGACAGACTGCATTACTTACTTCCATATGTTTCAGTACTTATTGGTGATTGTTACTGACTTGTATGGAAACATCTGCTGCTGCTTTTTCCTTGATTACTTAATTGTATGCTAGGAACGTATGATAGACACTGCTGAAACTGGACAACTGCTGCTGCATGTTCCTTGATTACTTGCAATGCTCAGGACCGTTGTGAGTGACAGATTGCATTGCTTACTTCCATATGTTTCAGTACTTATTGGTGATTGTTACTGACTTGTATGGAAACATCTGCTGCTGCTTTTTCCTTGATTACTTAATTGTATGCTAGGAACGTATGATAGACACTGCTGAAACTCGACAACTGCTGCTGCATGTTCCTTGATTACTTATACTGCTCAGGACCGCAGTGAGTGACAAATTGCATTACTTACATGCATATGTTGCGGTACTTATTGGTGATGGTTACTGACTTGTATGGAAACATCTGCTACTGCTTGTTCCTTGATTACTTAACTGTATGCTAGGAACATATGATAGACACTGCTGAAACTGGACAACTGTCGTTGCATGTTCCTTGATTACTTAATTGTATGCTAGTAACGTATGATAGACACTGCTGTAAGTGGACAATTGCCGCTGCATGTTCCTAGTTACTTGCATTGCTCAGTACCGCTGTGAGAGACATATTGCATTACTTACATGCATATCTTTCGGTACTTATTGGTGATTGTTACTGACTTGTATGGAAACATCTGCTGCTGCTTGTTCCTTGATTACTTAATTGTATGTTAGGAACGGATGATAGACACTGTTGAAACTGGACAACTGCTACTGCATGTTCCTTGATTACTTGCATTGCTCAGGACCACTGTGAGTGATAGATTGCATTACTTACTTCCATATGTTTCGGTACTTATTGGTGATTGTTACTGACTTGTACGGAAACATCTGGTGATGCTTGTTCCTTGATAACTTAATTTTATGCTAGGAACGTATGATAGACACTGCTGAAACTAGACAACTGTTGTTGCATGTTCCTTGATTACTTATATTGCTCAGGACCGCTGTGAGTGACAAATTACATTACTTACTTGCATATGTTTCGGTACTTATTGGTGATTGTTACTGACATGTATGAAACATCTAATGCAGTTTGTTCTTTGATTACTTAAGTGTATGCTAGTAACGTATGATAGAAACTTCTGTAAGTGGACAACTGCTGCTGCATGTTCCTTGTTACTTGCATTGCTCAGGACCGTTGTGAGTGACACATTGCATTACTTACTTACATATGTTTCGGTACTTATTGGTGGTTGATACTGACTTGTATGGAAACATCTGCTGCGGCTTGTTCCTTGATTACTTAGTTGTATGCTAGGAACTTATGATAGACACTGCTGAAACCGACCAACTGCTGCTGCATGTTCCTTGATTACTTGCACTGCTCAGGACTGCTGTGAGTGACAGGTTGCATTACTTACTTGCATATGATTCGGTACTTATTGGTGATTGTTACTGACTTGTATGGAAACATCTGCTACTGCTTCTTCCTTGATTACTTAATTCTATGCTAGGAACGTATGATAGACACTGCTGAAACTGGACAACTGTTGTTGCATGTTCCTTGATTACTTGCATTGCTCAGGACCGCTATGAGTGACAGATTGCATTACTTACTTGCATATGTTTCGGTACTTATTGGTGATTGTTACTGACTTGTAAGGAAACATCTGTTGCTGCTTGTTCCATGATTACTTAATTGTATGTTAGGAACGTATGATAGACACTGCTGAAACTGGACAACTGCTGCTGCATGTTCCTTGATTACTTTCATTGCTCAGGACCGCTGTGAGTGATAGATTGCATTACTTACTTGCATATGTTTTGCTACTTATTGGTGATAGTTACTGACTTGTATGAAACATCTGATGCAGTTTGTTCCTTGATTACTTAATTGTATGCTAGTAACATATGATAGACACTGATGTAAGTGGACAACTACTGGTGAATGTTCCTTGTTACTTGCATTGCTCAGGACCGCTTGTGAGTGACAGATTGCATTACTTACTTACACATGTTTCGGTACTTATTGGTGATTGATACTGACTTGTATGGATTCATCTGCTGCTGCTTGAACCTTGATTACATAATTGTATGCTAGTAACGTATGATAGACACTGCTGAAACTGGACAATTGCTGCTGCATGTTCCTTGATTACTCGCACTGCTCAGGACCGCTGTGAGTGACAAATTGCATTACTTACTTGCATATTTTTCGGTACTTATTGGTGATTGTTACTGACTTGTATGGAAACACCTGCTGCTGCTTGTTCCTTGATTACTTAATTGTATGTTAGGAACGGATGATAGACACTACTGAAACTGGACAACTGCTACAGCATGTTCCTTGATTACTTACATTACTCAGGACCGCTGTGAGTGATAGATTGCATTACTTACTTGGATATGTTTAGGTACTTATTGGTGATTGTTACTGACTTGTATGGAAACATCTGTTGCTGCTTGTACCTTGATAACTTAATTTTATGCTTGGAACGTATGATAGACACTGCTGAAACTAGACAACTGTTGTTGCATGTTCCTTGATTACTTGTATTGCTCAGGACCGCAGTGAGTGACAAATTACATTACTTACTTGCATATGTTTCGGTACTTATTGGTGATTGTTACTGACTTGTATTATACACCTAATGCAGTTTGTTCTTTGATTACTTAATTGTATGCTAATAACGTATGATAGACACTGCTGTAAGTGGAGAACTGCTGCTGCATGTTCCTTGTTACTTGCATTGCTCAGGACCGTTGTGAGTGATAGATTGCATTACTTACTTATATATGTTTTGGTACTTATTGGTGGTTGATACTGACTTGTATGGAAACATCTGATGTGGCTTGTTCCTTGATTACTAGTTGTATGCTAGGAACGTATGATAGACACTGCTGAAACTGAACAACTGCTGCTGCATGTTCCTTGATTACTTGCATTGCTCAGGACCGTTGTGAGTGACAGATTGCATTACTTACTTACATATGTTTCGGTACTTATTGGTGGTTGATACTGACTTGTATGGAAACATCTGCTATGGCTTGTTCCTTGATTACTTAGTTGTATGCTAGGAACGTATGATAGACACTGCTGAAACTGAACAACTGCTGCTGCATGTTCCTTGATTACTTGCAATGCTCAGGACCGTTGTGAGTGACAGATTGCATTACTTACTTCCATATGTTTCAGTACTTATTGGTGATTGTTACTGACTTGTATGGAAACATCTGCTGCTGGTTGTTCCTTGATTACTTAATTGTATGCTAGGAACGTATGATAGACACTGCTGAAACTGGACATCTGTTGCTGCATGTTCCCTGATTTCTTGCATTGCTCAGGACCGCTATGAGTGACATATTGCATTACTTACTTGCATATGTTTCGGTAGTTATTGGTGATTGTTACTGACTTGTATGGAAACATCTGCTGCTGCTTGTTCCTTGATTACTTAATTGTATGCTAGGAACGTATGATAGACACTGCTGAAACAGGACAACTGTCGTTGCATGTTCCTTGATTACTTGCATTGCTCAGGACCGCTATGAGTGACAGACTGCATTACTTACTTGCATATGTTTTGGTACTAATTGGTGATTGATACTGACTTGTATGAAACATCTGATGCAGTTTGTTCCATGATTACTTAATTGTATGCTAGTAACATATGATAGACACTACTGTAAGTGGACAACTGCTGGTGAATGTTCCTTGTTACTTGCATTGCTCAGGACCGCTGTGAGTGACAGATTCATTACTTACTTGCATATCTTTCGGTACTTATTGGTGATTGTTACTGACTTGTATGGAAACATCTGAAGCTGTATTTTCCTTGATTACTTAATTGTATGCTAGTAACATATGATAGACACTGCTGTAAGTGGACAACTGCTGGTGAATGTTCCTTGTTACTTGCACTGCTCAGGATCGCTGTGAGTGACAGATTGCATTACTTACTTACAAATGTTTCGGTACTTATTGGTGATTGATACTGACTTGTATGGAATCATCTGCTGCTCCTTGAACCTTGATTACATAATTGTATGCTAGTAACGTATGATAGTCACTGCCGAAACTGGACAATTGCTGCTGCATGTTCCTTGATTACTCGCACTGCTCAGGACCGCTGTGAGTGACAAATTGCATTACTTACTTGCATATCTTTCGGTACTTATTGGTGATTGTTACTGACTTGTATGGAAACACCTGCTGCTGCTTGTTCCTTGATTACTTAATTGTATGTTAGGAACGGATGATAGACACTACTGAAACTGGACAACTGCTACAACATGTTCCTTGATTACTTGCATTACTCAGGACCGCTGTGAGTGATAGATTGCATTACTTACTTGGATATGTTTAGGTACTTATTGGTGATTGTTACTGACTTGTATGGAAACATCTGTTGCTGCTTGTTCCTTGATAACTTAATTTCATGCTAGGAACTGTAACGGCCCGAAATTTAATAAGTATATATTTCAGCATCAGTCTTTGGATAATAAAGCAAATTTTATCCAATTATTAGTAAATAGCTGATAATGTGAATCTGAAATAACTAATTATATTAAGTTATAATTAAAATTCAGCTAAATGACAATTTAATGACTGAAAATATCGAAACTGACTAAAATGAGTTAAAATTTACTAAAAGACAATTGTTGCAGATTTAGAACTCCTTTGCTAATAATTTGCATCTGAAATGCAAATCGGTTTGTCGGGAAATAAAAGTTGGACAATTCCAGAAAAATTCAGTAGAATATCAGATTTTCCCTATTTCCCTATAAATAGGAGTTACACTCCTCACTTTTCAAAGTTTGGAAAGTTGATTCTCCTTCTCTCTCTACACTCTCCTCCTTCTCTCTAGCTTTTCTTTAAATCGAACCGTTGGATCCTCGTGTTTTATACGCCATTGAATAGAGATCGTCGAGTTCTTCGCGAATCTACCATCTCGTGTTTGATTTCGTCCGAATTTGAGGCAAGATCGACCGTTTTTCTGACTTTTGGCTCGGTTTTGAAGAGCATTTTCGAATCTGTTCATTTTTCCTTCATTTGAAGCTGATTTGCCCTCGTTTAGGACCTGTTCTTGCTTGGGAATCATTCATAGTCGAAGAATATAGCTGGGACGAAGGTTAGTAACCATTTTTCTATCATTTATACTCTTGTTTAGTTGATAGAACCTGGAGAAAACGATGAACAAGTTGATCAGATTCGAGAGATTCATCTAGACTCGAATTATATGCTAGTCTCGAATCTAGTCACCTAGATTCGAGGGTGTACATATTCGAATCTATGTGCTTCGAGTCTAGCCATGGTTCGAATCTATATGTATGTCTCGAGTCTGTGTGTGGGATTCGAGTCTCTATGGTTTCGAATCTGTCCCTAGAATGTAAAAGCTTCGAGTCTATGAGTGTGCATTCGAATCTAGTCTTTGCCTTCGAAACTATTCAGCCTATTCGAATCTAATAAGCCATTCGAATCTAGTCCCTTGTTCGAATCTATAGATTCGAATTGGCTAGGGTTCGATTCTAGCATCCCAAATTTGAAATCAGGTTCAATTCCAAGTCAAAACATCAATTCCTAAATTAGATTAAGTGATTAAACAACCTATTGTATTAAAGGTATCATTTAATATTGAATGAACTCTTAGAAAATGAATGTCATGATTCACCTAGTTAGTAATACGATTGGCCTCGTTGCAAGGCCACACATATGTGTAATTAGGTATCATATTGATCTGTTAAGAATAAGACTCACTTTGGGACGATAAGAACTACCTCAGACTCGACAGCCAAAATTGACAATGACCTGAATACATAACTAGGGTTATATAGATTATGACTCAGACTTGAAACTGAAATGCAGGATCCCGTCGTTTTGACAGAGTAAACTGAACCGCTTAACTCGTTAAGCATTATCTGACTACGGACCACTGTGAGTGACAGATTTCATTAATTACTTACATATATTTTGATACTTATTGGTGAATGTACTGACTGTATGGAAACTACTGATTGATTGCTGCATGTTTCTTTAATACTATATTGTATCATAGAAACGTATGTTGCCATTACTGAACTAGACATTTGAAATGCCTTGATTGCATGTTCACTTTTACATTTATGTAAATACGCATCATGCTTACTGCTTACTTGACTGTTTATATACTTGCCGTTGCATATTGCATCATCCGACCGGACCGAATGTGAGATCTCCATTCACAGGAGGGAATTCTGCAGATTCCTTTCCTATCTGACTTGTTTCCATACACTTCCCGTAGGGCTTCGGCCTTACATATGGGAATACTGACCGGGTTGTCTCCCAACCTAATTGCCGTCTCTGACGTGTTGACCGACAGGATCTGATAGTATGTTATATGTGTGTGGTATTTAGTGGAACTCTGTTAACTCACTAAGCTTTGTTAGCTTACTCTGTCATGACAACTCCTTTTCAGGAAAAGCTGATAAAGGCAAGATCATAGCAGGTAGTTCATCCCAGGCTAAGTGAATCTGGATTTTGATGAATAGCAGACCTTGGACTTTTGTTGATGCCTATTTTGTAAAGACGATGCGGTCTCGGGTAGCTTGTTCAGTCTTCTGCACTCTGATTGAAGATTTAGAAGCTAGTTAGACCACCATTTGATCTTTAAATTATTGTTGTAATTAAGTATTTTGCTGATGGGCCTGTGGTATCAAACAATTAATATTATTTATGAAATGAAATATTATGACGTGTACTGTTTGTGGAAAATTGGGTGTTACAAAGTTGGTATCAGAGCAGCAGTTTAATCATCGGATTGGCCACCCGATACTTAAACTACTGGTATGATATGGACTATGTGACTCTGAATTCCCGAACAAGTCACCGAGGCCTAGGGTAACCTAATTAGTAAAGGACTACCCACACAACTTGACCTAAGATAGGCAATTGATGACTGATAGGATTGGGAAGGGATTGACTGCTTAATACTGACTTGACCTTGACTTGACTTTGACTTGACTTTGTATCTGTCTGATTGACTGACTGCCTTCATATCTATGAATTTAGATATGATTATCTGATGTAGGAATTATGACTTGAATTGTGCTTATTGAATCAGGAAATAATAACTATTTCCTTTATATTTTTCAGCCAATGGCTGATAAGAATCCGACTGATGCCGGTTCCTCAAGGGTTGATAAAGCTGCTGATGCTGCAGCTGATCAACACAAAGAATCTGTTCACGTAGAGGACTTAGGCACTGACCCTGAGAACACTGCTAATGACTCAAGCAGTACTGCCACCCCTGTGCCTCCCCAGCAGGCTCAATTGATTGACCTCGTTCATAAGTTGAATGAGGATAACCGTAGGCAAATGCAGCTTATGATGGATAGGAACCGACTGCAGACTGATATGACAGTTGAAGACAGATTTAGGGAGATTAAGGATCTGTTGACCAAGGGTAAAGCAGTGATGCAGACTGATGAAGTTAACCAGCGTGAAATGGAATTTAAGCGCCGTGAAGAAGAACTTAGGTTGCGGGAACTTAAGTTACAAGAATTAGAACTGAAGCATAAGGAAGAAATGTTAGCAAAGCCAAAGAAAGACAGGAAGAGGAAGCATAGACGTGTGTCCTCTGATGAAAGTGAGACTGACTCTTCTGACCATCACGTTAAGGTAGGACGTGAGTGTACGTTTGTTGATTTCAAAAAGTGTGGAGCTCGTACGTTTGCGGGGTCATCTGATCCTGTTAAGGCTATGGACTGGGTCGCGAATGTGGAGAAAGCGTTCAAACTCTCCAAGTGTAATGAGGAAGACAAGGTGACGTTTGCAACAGGAATGTTGGAAGATGGAGCTGGCCGTTGGTGGAAGTCGATTACGAATCCCATGTCTGAAGCAATGGAGAAATCCATTACTTGGGAACAATTTAAGATTCATTTGAAGGAGAAATACTGCCCCCAGGATGTCAAGCGCCAGATGGAGAAAACCCTGCTATCTTTTCAGCAAGGTACAAGATCCGTGACGGACTATGAGCTGGAATTTACCAGGCTCTCACTATTATCTGATCACCCCGTTGATACTGACGAAAGAAGAAGGGATTTGTTTGTGGATGGTCTGGATCGAGAAATCCGGAAGTTTGTGAAGTCCGGCAGACCGAAAAGTTATATTGAGGCAGTGGAAATTGCTAGGGTAGGTGAGCTTGAAATCTATCCTGAGCGCGCATGTCCTTTCATTGCCAAATCTAATAAGAAGGAGAAATCTGAGAAAGCTGAAAGGAAGTATGAAAGTTCGAAGAAGGGAGATAAGCAGACATCCAAGAAAGCTAAGTCGTATGCTGTGTCCTCGACACCAAAACCTGCTTGTCCTCACTGCAAGCAAATTCACGAAGGGAAATGCGATCCTGCGTTCGTTAAGTGTTACTGCTGTAAACAGAATGGTCACGACAGGTCAGAATGTCCTAGACGCGATGAGGCTTGTCGAAATTGCGTTACGTTGGGGCATCATGCTAAAGATTGTACTCGGCCTCGATATGTTCCTCCGCCCACATCTTCACCTCAGCAATCAGTTAAGGGTTCCTCTGCTCCGAGGAATCAACCGAGATCCTTCCAGATGACAGCCGAAGAGGCAAAAGAGACTGCTGATGTCGTCACGGGTACATTTCTTGTTAATGATATGCCTGCCTTAATCTTATTTGACTCTGGCTCTAATCTGTCATATGTGTCTGAAAAGTTTGCCAGACAGTTTGATTTTGCCCCTGTGATGTTACCTGCACCCTTAGACATAGAAACAGCTAGCTCGAATTTTGTGACTGTGAATAGAATCTTTCGTTCCTGTAAGCTAGTGATTGATGACTTCTCCTCGGACGTTGACCTGATACCGATGTGGATTAGGGAGTTCGATGTTATTATAGGAATGGACTGGCTAATGATGAGCAATGCTGAAATCCTTTGTGCAAAAAGGATAATTAGAATTAGAACCCCCGAAGGAAATGAACGTTATGTTTATGGCGATAGAAAGACTCGAGATTTAGGTCTCATCTCTGTACTGAAAGCCCGAAAGTGCCTAACCAAAGGTTGTGCCGCCTATTTAGCATATGCCTTAGATGATAAGGAAGTTAAAAAGACCGTGTCCGATGTTCCTGTAGTTCGAGATTTCCCTGACGTGTTCCCGGATGACATCTCTGGTTTGCCACCAGATCGTCAAATCGAATTCCATATTGACCTTGTACTGGGTGCTGCTCCTATCGCGAAAGCCCCTTACCGTCTTGCTCCGAATGAAATGAAGGAAATGATGAGTCAGTTGCAGGAATTACTGGAAAAAGGGTTTATTCGTCCGAGTACTTCTCCTTGGGGTGCTCCGGTTCTTTTCGTTAAGAAGAAGGACGGTACCTTTCGCATGTGTATAGATTATCGGGAGCTGAATAAAGTAACAATCAAGAACCGATACCCTTTACCTAGAATTGACGATTTGTTTGATCAACTGCAAGGGGCTAGCTACTTCTCAAAGATCGATCTCCGATCTGGTTATCATCAACTCAAAGTATTTGAGTCTGACGTACCGAAGACTGCATTTCGTACTCGTTACGGTCATTTTGAGTTTCTAGTAATGCCGTTCGGTCTCACAAATGCCCCAGCCGCTTTTATGGACCTCATGAATAGGGTATGTGGACCAATGCTGGATAAATCAGTGATAGTCTTCATTGATGACATCTTGATTTACTCCAAATCTGAATCTGATCATGCGATGCATTTGCGAGAATTGCTAGAATTGTTACGAAAGGAACGACTCTATGCAAAATTCTCCAAATGTGAATTTTGGTTACGCCAAGTGCAGTTTTTAGGGCATATTGTCTCCGGTGAGGGAATAGCCGTAGATCCGTCAAAGGTTGAGGCGGTTCAGAAGTGGGAAGCGCCGAAAAATGTATCTGAAGTTTGGAGTTTCTTGGGTCTTGCGGGTTATTACAGAAGATTTATCCGTGATTTCTCCAAGATTGCGGTGCCTTTAACCAGCCTGACGAAGAAAGAAGTCAAGTTTGAATGGAATGAACCTCAAGATCGAGCCTTTGAGACTCTGAAATGTAAGCTAGTAGAAGCGCCGATTTTGGCCTTACCTGAGGGTAATGATGATTTTGTAGTCTATAGTGATGCATCTAAGATGGGATTAGGCTGTGTATTGATGCAAAGGGATAAAGTAATTGCCTACGCATCAAGGCAGCTAAAGGCGCATGAAAAGAATTACCCGACGCATGACTTGGAGCTTGCAGTCGTGACTTTCGCACTGAAGATTTGGCGGCATTATCTGTATGGGACTAGATGCAAGTTATATACCGATCACAAAAGTTTGAAGTATATATTTGACCAGAAAGAGCTGAATATGCGACAAAGGCGATCTATGGAATTGATTAAAGACTATGACTGTGAAATCCTTTACCATCCAGGTAAAGCAAACATTGTAGCAGATGCCCTAAGCCGCAAAACCGGACAAGACCATTATTCCCGATGTTATGCCTTGACTCCTGTTGTATTGGAGTCTGCTTTGTCTGAATCGATTATTGCCGCTCAAACCGAAGCCATTCGGGATGAGAACTTGAAATCTGAACGCATGATTGCTTATGTGACCCAGCTGACTCTTGATAATCGTGGTCTTAGACGGTTTTTGGATAGAATATGGGTTCCCAGTCTAGGAGGTATTCGAGATCGAATTCTGTCGGAAGCTCATATGTCGAAATTCTCGATACACCCTGGTTCTACCAAAATGTATCAAGATTTGAGGACGGAATATTGGTGGCCTGGAATGAAGAAGGACGTGGGGCGATATGTAGAAAATTGTATGACTTGCTTACAAGTCAAATCTGAACATCAGAAGCCGTATGGGGAACTACAACCATTGCCAATTCCGGAATGGAAGTGGGACCACATAACCATGGACTTTGTGACGAATCTGCCAAGGACAAAGCGGAATCATGACTCTATATGGGTAATAGTGGATCGACTTACTAAGTCAGCCCATTTCCTACCCATACGTGAAGATGAACGCCTCGAAAAGTTAGCTGAATTGTACGTAAAAGAAATTGTGACTAGACATGGTGTGCCATTGTCTATAGTATCTGACCGTGACAGCAGATTTACTTCACGTTTTTGGAAGGCTTTTCAGACTGGACTAGGAACTAAACTCAAGATGAGCACCGCTTATCATCCAGAAACTGACGGGCAAAGTGAGAGGACAATTTTGACCCTAGAAGATATGTTACGTGCCTGTGTAATTGATCTCGGTGGAAGTTGGGATACTCACTTGCCGTTTGTGGAGTTTGCATATAACAATAATTATCACTCGACTATTGGTATGCCTCCATATCAGCTTTTGTACGGACGTCGATGCAGAACTCCAACCTGTTGGA
>JAANYP010007210.1:0-44413 GCA_020465985.1 Centrapalus pauciflorus
AGCCCAGAAATTAGAAGTGAATCTACTATCTCGGTCGGAGACAATAGACTTAGGCACACCATGCCTAATAACGATTTCGTTTACGTAGATCTGGGCAAGGCGGTCCAGTGAGTAGGTTTCTCGGATGGGAATGAAATGAGCAGATTTTGTCAATCGGTCAACAATGACCCAAATGGCATCATGTTGACGACGAGTCTTAGGTAGCTTGGTTACGAAATCCATAGTAATATGGTCCCACTTCCATTCTGGGATAGGAAGAGGTTGCATACTACCATAGGGTTGTTGGTGTTCTGCTTTGACTAAACGACAAGTTCTGCACTTCTCTACATATTGACCAACGTCCCTTTTCAACCCTGGCCACCAGAAGTCGGCCTTCAGGTCGTTGTACATTTTTGTGCTGCCAGGATGAATCGAGAATTTGGATTGGTGAGCTTCTGCAAGTATCACTTCTCGCATGTTCCCGAACTTAGGAACCCAAACTCTACTGTACACACCTTTGAGTCCAGTTCCATCGTCTTGCAATAATGGCAACTGAATCCTGACATTTTCGTCCTTTACATTCTCCTCCTTTAAGGCCTGCAACTGAGCAGCTCTTACATCGTCTATAATAGTTGAGGTCAAAATTGTAGAAGTCAAGGCATAGCAATATGCCTTGCAATACGCTTTTCTGCTTAAGGCATCGGCCACTACGTTGGCCTTCCCTGGATGATAGAGAATCTCACAGTCGTAATCTTTTATCAGCTCCATTGACCTTCTTTGCCTCGTATTCAAGTCCTTCTGACTGAATATATACTTTAAACTCTTGTGATCAGTGTAGAGCTGGCACTTGGTTCCGTACAAATAGTGTCTCCATAACTTGAGAGCGAAAGTCACAGCAGTTAGCTCTAGATCATGAGTAGAGTAGTCTTTCTCATGTGGTTTGAGTTGTCTAGAAGCATAAGCTATGACGTTTCCTCTTTGCATTAGTACCGCACCCAACCCCATGCCTGATGCATCTGTGTAGACTACGAAGTCTTCGTTCCCTTCAGGCAGGGCTAACACTGGTGCTTCACTTAGCAAAGTCTTCAGTTTGTCAAACGCCACTTGCTGTTCTTCTTTCCAAAAGAAGGTTGCGTTCTTGCGAGTAAGCTTTGTAAGAGGTACGGCTATTTTGGAAAAGTCCTTGATGAATCGGCGGTAGTAACCAGCCAATCCCAGAAAACTGCGAATTTCTGAGGCGTTGCGGGGTGATTCCCAGTTCTGGATAGCTTCGATCTTTGCAGGATCAACAGCAATCCCAGCACCAGATATCACGTGCCCCAAGAACTGGATCTGAATTGAATATTGAGTAAGTACAAGTTAACAAAGGGTTTATGATTGAGTATAAGGATCATGAAATTGTTTCGAATGTTGAGACGTACCTGCCTCAACCAGAATTCACATTTAGAGAATTTGGCGTAAAGTCGCTCTTTGCGTAGCAACTCTAGTAATTCTCTCAGATGTGTTGCATGATCCTTTTCGGTTTTTGAATAAATGAGAATGTCATCGATGAACACGATGACCGATTTGTCGAGCATTGGCCGGCAGACTCGGTTCATGAGATCCATGAAAGCGGCCGGCGCATTAGTAAGACCGAACGACATTACCAGAAACTCGTAGTGTCCGTAACGAGTTCTGAAAGCCGTCTTTGGAATGTCATCAGGGTGTACCTTGAGTTGGTGATAACCCGAACGAAGATCAATCTTCGAGAAGTAACTTGCGCCTTGTAACTGGTCGAAGAGATCATCAATCCGGGGCAACGGGTATTTGTTTTTGATTGTGACTTTGTTGAGTTCTCGATAGTCGATGCACATTCGCAATGTGCCATCTTTCTTTTTGACGAACAGAACAGGAGCGCCCCAAGGAGATGAACTTGGGCGGATAAAACCTTTGTCAAGTAGCTCCTGTAACTGCTTCATCATTTCCTGCATTTCAGCAGGGGCTAGACGGTACGGAGCCTTTGCTATTGGAGCAGCTCCGGGAACGAGATTGATACGAAATTCCACTTGACGGTCAGGTGGCAATCCCGAGATATCTTCTGGAAAGACATCTGGAAATTCGGAAACGATAGGAACGGTAGAAAGAGATTGAACTTCAGCCTTTGCATCAACAGCGTAGGCTAAGTATGCAGAACAACCCTTGGCGTCGTGCTTTCGGGCTTTTGCAATTGAAATAAGGCATAAGTCGCCTTTGTGTCTGTCACCATAAATGCATATGTCTCGGCCCTCGGGAGTGGTAATCTTGATCATTCTTTTCTTACATACGATTTGGGCCTCATTGTGAACTAACCAGTCCATCCCTACTATGACATCAAACTCCCCAAACTCCATAGGGATTAAGTCTATGTTGAACACTACATCCTCTACAAGTAAAGTACAATTCCTATATACTTTGTCTGCCTTAACTAACATGTTGCTTGCAGTCTCTATATCAAGTACAAATTGCAGTTTGGAAGTAGGCATGTTAAATTGACGAGCAAATGTAGTGGAGACAAACGAACGATTTGCTCCAGAGTCAAACAATACACGTGCAGGAATTGAGTTAACATAGAACGTACCAGTGACCACCTCCGGGTCATCCTTTGCTTCTTCAGCTGTGATTTGGAACGCCCTTGTTGGAGCCCTTTGAGATTGATCCCTGCGAGCTGTGGAAGCTACAGAAGATCTTGCTGTTGATTGTGGAGCATTCAGATCTCGTGGGGGTTTCGGGCAGTCCCTTGAGAAATGGCCAAGTCTGTGGCAGTTGTAGCATGCATCATCTTTTCGTGGACAATGCTCCCAATGATGGCCTTTCTGCCCACAGCAGAAGCAGTACATATCCTGAGTCTTGCACTCCCCAGAGTGCGCTTTTCTGCATCGTCTGCAGTCCCTCATTTCAGAATTGGCCGAAAAGGCCCTTCCCTTCTTGGGTGATGAAGATTGTTGATGAGATTGGGGAGAGAATCGGGAAGATCCAGACTCCCGCTGCCTTTTTGGCGGCGACGGTTGAGTCGGTGATGCGGCAGCTGAACCGATGACATAACCGGATAATAAGACGATCTGCTCCACATTCCGAGCAGCCTCAAGTAAACCGGCAAAAGTTGTATACCGAACCCCACTCATGGTTCGACGAATTTCATAGTCTAGTCCGGCCTCAAACCGGGCTATCTTCCTCTCTTCTGTGTCAACTTGATGTGGTGCAAACAAACTTAAGCGGGTGAACTCAACGACATATTGTGTAACCGTTTTCGTTCCTTGAGTCAGATTCAGGAACTTCGCCTCTAGACGGCGCTTCTCATCAGTAGGACAGTATTGCTGGGAGAATACTTCCTTGAATTCATTCCAGGACATGTGCGACACTACCTCCATCGTCAGCACATGTGTCATTGCGTCCCACCACATAACAGCGTCCCTTGCAAACATAGCGGTTGCAAAGCGGACCATGTCTTTATCAGCGCAGTCGCTGATCCTGAAAGTTCGTTCCGTGGTGGTGATCCATTCCAATGCTGTAACAGCATCTCCGGTTCCATCAAAAGTAACAGCCCCGTTACTTTTGAAATCCTTAAACCTACAGCCCCTTGATCTGTTGGAAGACCCAGTATCATCTTGCCTTTCTCCCTGGTCGTCCTGTTGTTGCCCCTTGTTCTTTCGCTTATCGGCCTTTCGTTTTGCCTCGGCCTCATCTCTGGCCCTTAATTGGTCAGCAAATGACTGAGCCTGCTCAGCCATTCGTTTGGATTGTAGTTCATTGTTTTGTTCCATGAGAGCTTGCATCATCTGGAACATTTGCTGAGGAGTCATATCGTCTCCTGACATGTTCTGAAATATAACAACTTATACTTAGAACATTTATTTGTAAGTCCTAAGTGTACAGTTACCCTTTGTGTTTTCCCCGTGTGCATGTCAATCCTATCTTAGTTCAGATCATTACTTAGAAGTTCATTCTAATATCATAACCTAAGTTTGAGTCCAAGTCCCCGCGGACACTTGAAACCTCAAACTAATGCTCTGATACCAAACCTGTGACGTCCTTGTTAATTAATGATATAATTGTAATCTCCAGGATCGACAAACAACCCAATGAATAGTCATGATAATTGAAATTGAATACTTAAATTAGAATTAAGCAAATCCACACTAAAGCAAAGTAAAGTACATGACTACAGTGATTAAATCTAGCTATTACATCATCAATAATGTTTTAATAGCAACAAATCCCAGCCCCAAAGCTACATTGTCCATATACCAATTAGCTTCTATGGTCACCGAGATAAGAAATGGATTGCTTAAGATGAAGGTCCCACGACACTCTTGCCTTTGCCTGAAAACAATGTGAGTCAACAGTAAGCTAAATGCTTAGTGAGATAACAGATTATGCAAACAACAAGTATTTCTTTACATGCAATGCTTAACCATGGGCAGTGTAAGCCCCATGTATGTGAAAACGGCAGTGAAAGCCTCAATGTGTAAGTAAACCATGCAGTGCTAGCATGGGGTGGCAGTTCAATATGCTGATCGGGGATGTGCCGAACCTGATGGGATAACGAGTGGGATGATCAGTCCCCGACAGTGGCCTGCTGTCAGCCCCAGTCCAGGTCGCATCAGATTGTGAAGTAATGATCATGCAGTGCAAGCATGATGTAAATAGATGCACTTTCAATTGAACGCTGGCTACATGTGTGTTACATGTCAAGTACGAGTGTGCATCATAACAACAAAGTAATCTTGAGTGCCAAATGATGTATATGAACAATGTGAACATGCCATTGAATGTATAAACACGAATGTAAAAACAATAAATGTTCGAATGATAATCTGCAACTCACAGTGATTGGTATTGTGACTTGATCCTGAATCAATGTGTGTTTTGATAACACCACAATGATCTGTAATGTAAGTGTAATAGTGAACATGTGTCAGTAATTGCTTAAAAATTGTATTCTGAAATTTAAGTATAATTGTGCTGATTTCGGACCACATCCGAATTCGGATGGTCCGAATCACTATTGGTCCGAAATGGGTGTTGAGGTCCGAATTGGGACAGGGTCCGAAGTAGGTGATGGTCCGAAATTGGTTAAGTCCGAAATTGAGTAATCCGAAATTGGCATTTGTCCGAATTAGGAGGCATCCGGATTAGCAAGGTCCGAAATTGCTAATGGTCCGAACTGTAGGCCCGAAATTGAGTGTGATCCGGATTTGGACAAATCCGAATTGAGTATGGGGGGGGTCCGAAATGGTTAATGGTCCGAACTGGGTTGATGATCCGAATTCGGATGGATCATCAATCCGAGTTCATACTTAGTGAAATTTTCCAGATTTTCCAGATTTGCATTTTTGACCATTTACATGTTTTTGAGTCTAATATTGTAAATGTGAGCTTAAATATACTATTTCAACTTATATTACAACACTTATGTACCAAAACAACCCATTTATGTGACTTTTTCTATGTGTCACGATGAACACACACACTAAAACACACACTTAACTTGAAATCATACTTAGAGTGTGAATCTGATTCTGAAATTTGGTACACTACATTGACAACCTTCGATTTTAACATTGCAACAACAATATACAACATGCATTATCATTTGCATCACAAATATTAGAAATCGGTTCTCATAAAAACCGAACAAATACTTCAAAAATCCGTAAGTTTGAGTAATTGTTACCTCAAATCGTTTGTTGTAGCAGTTATAGTTCCTAAAATGCCACTTGAATCCAACTTTCTACACCTCAATTTGATGATTCCTTGTGTTTCTTGAAGTGGAATCCGAAAGGTAGAGAGAAGGGAGAGAGTTCGGCTAGAGAGAGAGAGTAGTGAGAGAATGTGTTTGTGGACATGAAAGAGTTTCCAACCTTTTTATTTGTATTTTGACCCAATTGCACATTATACCCCTCAACTTCGTATTTTCTTACTTAACTGATAATATGATCAAAATTTAACTTAAATTGACATAACATTTCATTAATACAAATAATTGAGTCTTAATAATTGTAAACTACACATAATTGAAAATTGGGATGTTACACATTTAGTGTATAATTTGATGAATTTAAATCATAAAGATAATTTTAATGTTAGATTATAATATTTATTAATATTGAAAACCAATAATAATATTAAGCTATAATTTTTTTTTTAAATTTATGCATTTGATGTATGAATTTGTGCATTTTGGAGGGTTCTCACGTTCTAATGGAATTGAGTGGTTCTTATGTAAACCCAACCCTATATATATAGAGGGAGGTTCAGTGGTGAACATTTATGCATCGAAGTACAAAAGAATCAATACAATTCATTAGATCAAAAAATTGTGTGGATTAGATTAATGACAAAATGGTAAATAGTTGGACAATATTATTTATCTTGTGCATTGTAGGAATAAACAAGGAAGGACATTTTAGGAAATGTGCATACCTCATTAAATTTAATATTTCAACAAATAATCAAATAATAAATTCTAAGTAAATTCAATTGATACACTTTCAAATTTTTAAAAAAAAAATACACAAATTTATCTATGCATTGTATTAAAAAAAGACACGTTTAACAAAAAAAACTCAAATTTATCGATGCATCGTGATCATCTTGTTAATCGTTCATTCATCATCTATTTTGTCCATCATCTTCATGTTCATCTTCTTGATGCATCTTCGTTCATCATCGTCTTCGTGTTTATCATCTTCGTGTTCATCTTATCGTAGATGATGGCGGTGGTGAATAGCGGTGGTGGCCGGTGGTTGTGATCGGCAGAAAAAGAGAAAAAATGAAGACCGAGAGAGAGGGGTGGACAACCATGGTGGTGGCGGTACACAACTATGGTGGTGGTGGAGGCGATGCACAACCGTGGAGGCTATCTAGCGGCCGAGAGTGAGAGGTGTGAGAGAGAGAGAGAGAGAGAGAGAGAGAGAGAGAGAGAGAGAGGGAACCGTGGTGGTGGTGGCGGCGGCGATGCACAACCGCCACGGTGGTTCTAGGACGAAAAGAAGAGGGGGAAAGGATAGAGTTTGTGTGTGTGATTGAGAGAAAGAGGTGGGCGGAGGAAAAATGGAAGAGAATTAAGAAAATCTAATTAATATTGATGTAATTTCCTTATTTTTTTTTAATTCCATCTATTTAATTTCAAATATAATTTGTATTCCTTAAATGCCCTTTATGCACATTTGGTAGATTATCCGATACATAATAGTTCTCAGAGGTTCCTCGGTGCATAAAAGTTCTCAATTGAATCACGAACTATATATATTGTGAACAAATATAAAATGACTTTTTGAATGTTATGAATCTTGTTGCATACACATTTATGAACCATTTGAATCATATGAATCTAATTTTATGTATTTTTTTATTTGTTCAGAATGTTATGTATGTATGTATGTATAATTTTATATGTATGTGTGTGTGTCTATATATATATATATATATATATATATATATATATATATATATATATATATATATATATATATATATATATATAGGGATGTTCAATTGAGAACTTTTACACATCGAGTTACAAAAGAACCTATATCATCCATTAGATCAAAAAATTGTATGAATCAGATTAATGGCAAAATGGTAAATAGTTGGACAATTTTATGCATCTTGTGCATTATAGAAACAAACAAGGAATGACATTTTGGGGAATGTGCATATCTCATTAAATTTAATATTTCAACAAATAATCAAATAATAATTCTAAATAAATTCAATTGATACATTTCCAAATTTAACAAAAATTACAAACATTCAAAAAAGATGATGGAGATCGATGCATTTCATCGTTAATCGTGTTTATCTATGCATCGTGTTCAAAAAAAGACGCATTTAACTATGCATCGTGTTCGACTTGTTCATCATTCATCTATGCATCGTGTTCGTTGTTCATATTCTTCATTCAACTATGCATCATGTTCAACTTGTTTATCATACATATATGCATATTGTTCATCATCCACTTAAGCATCATCATTTTTCTTTGTTCATCGTTCATCATCCATCTATGCATCGTCATTGTTTATCATCCATCTGTGCATCATCATTATTTATAGTTCATCATCCATCTATGCATCGTGTTCTTCATAATCATCATCGGTTGCATCTCTTGTTCATGTTCATCATCATCGCTAATCTTCGTCTTCAAATCATAATCACTATGAAAATCATGAAGAACACGATTAGAGAGAAAAGGAGAGAGAGAGAGAGAGATGGGGAGGAAAATAAGGAATGTAGTTAATATGAGATTTTAATTCAAAATGTAACTCTTAATTATCTTTTAATGATTTTTAGAAATAAATTAATTACAATATCTTTGGTTTCCCTAAATGCCCTTTGTGCACCATTGGTAGATCATCCGATGCACAAAAGTTCCTCGAGGTTCTCGATGCATAAAAGTTCTCAATTGAATCTCAATCTATATATAAATATACATATATATATATATATATATATATATATATATATATATATATATATATATATATATATATATATATATATATATATATATATATATATATATATATATATATATATATATATGTATATATATGGTCAGGTTCTACGGGGCACCATATGCATCGGGAACCAAAAAAAAAAACCAATCACAACCTTTAGATTAAATGATCATTTATGCATGTATTTGGTATGCATAGGGGTATTTTGAGAAGAATAAATATAGCTAGTCAAATAAAATTTAATTTTATATTAATTAAATATTTAATCAATACCTAAACAATAAATACTAATTAGTATTAATTGATACACTTTCAAAATTACAAAATCTAAACAAATTAAAAAAAAAAGATTTGATGTTGATGCATCTAATATTTATCCTTCAATTCGTGATGCATCTCGGTTTCTTTATCCCCATTTTCGGTCATATTCAACATCTTCTTCATCCCACCATCATGCATCATTCAAATGGTGATGCATTTTCATCGGATTTATCTTCAAAACACTATGCATCTTCATTTGGTTCATCAAAAATCATGATTCATCTTCATTTGATTCATAAAAAACACGATGCATCTTCATCGTGTTGCATCTCGGCCATAAAAAAACACGATACATCTTCATTGGTGATGCATCTCGGCCATATTCATCCAAGATGATGCATCTTCATCGGATTCATCAAAAATCATGATGCATCAGATTTGTCTTCCATAAACATCGGATAAACACGATTAATTTTTCAAAAATTTCCATAAAGAAAATGCATAAAAAAACAACTATACTTTTAAACGATATCATTTCATCATCATCATTGTAAAATCATCATCATCTTCATTAAAATGGCACCATCAACCGACTGCTATGCATGGGGCGGTGGCCGCCGACTTTAGAGAGAGGGATGCCCATGGGGTGGCGGCCACCGAGAGAGGGGGTGGTGGCCGCCGGCTTTAGAGAAAGGAGGAGAGAGATAATGGTGATCATCATCTTCATTAAACTGCACCGTGAACCGGCTGCTATGCATGGGATGGTGGTCGCCGACTTTAGATAGAGGGGTGGCAATGGGGTGGTGGCCGGCCGCCAGATTTAGAGAGAGGGGGATAGAGATAAGGGTGAGGGAGAGAATGTGGAAAGGATAAATGGAATGTTTGTTATTTTGTTAATTTAATGATTTGATTACCTAAATTAATTCCTTCTATTTTAAATGTTTCTAAAATAAATTTTAATTATAATTAAATATAAATTACAAGTTTAGTATTTCTAAAACGCCCTTAATGCATTTTTGGTTCCTATTTATTTCCCGATGCATATGGTGCCCCATAGAACCTATATATATATATATATATATATATATATATATATATAGAATATGGTTCGTGTGATTACCTAAAAAATGCAGAGTACCGTGAGTACCTGTGAACACACGGGTTTAAGATGTGAACATGCTCTGAAAAAAAGTTTTTTTTTAAATTTTTTTTTCATATTCATTTAGATACAAATAATATAAGCATATTTGTAAAAGAATTACACGCATTCACACTTTGTAGCCTCTTAAAAGTCATGTGAACGTGGAAAAATTCATGTGAACATGCTTAGCTGTGAACATACGTTCACAACAGTGCAGTTCATGTGAACTTGCACGTTTCACATAGTTATAGTGTGTGTTTATATGTGATTTTTTGCAAGTAGTCTTATATTATTAATTTAAACATGATTATGAAAAAAAAATTCAAAAAAAATAATTTTAAGCGAGGTACCTCCGGTACTCCGCAAAACTAGTGGTACTCATTTGAACCCAAATCTATATATATATATATATATATATATATATATATATATATATATATATATATATATATATATATATATATATATATATACACACTTTAAGTCTACATTTAATATTTGCTTTTTTAATTGATGCAATAAAGTGTTTGTGCAACTAAATATCTATATTTTATTAAACAAACAAATTAGTTAATTTATTATGTCATGGAATTGTATAATTTTTAAGTTCATGTTATTTATTATTTGACAAGTTTTTTTAATAGAAGAACACAAATTAAACACCCTTTAAATCCTATCGACTTAGACACACATTTTTTACTTGTCGTTATAGGCTAGAAACCCTTTGATTGTTTAACAAGTTATTTGGCATTTTGGCTTACATCAAAATCCTAGCTATACCGTTCTATCATTCTATGCATGTGTGTAATGTAATACACACAAATTAAATCAATATTTTGATCAACAATTATATTACGTGGGTCGAATGATAGCCCGAGTAGTGGATTGATACGTGTCGGGTTTGCGAGTTACGTGTCACCGGGTTGCGATATTAATGAATTAATTATATATTTGGGTTCGTGGATTTAAATGGGTTAATAGGATTTTAATTGTGAAAAAGTGATACCGGGTTCGGGTTATCGGGTACCGGGTTTCTAAATTTGGAAAGGATATGTACGTATCTTCCCTTTCGTGTACTTCTTCATTTGGAAATTAGGTGTGTGTGTGTGTTCGTGACTTTCCAACAGAAAGAAGCTTCCAAATCTGAAATTTAGTCATTGAAATCCATCCTTAATCTTCATTCTTGAGTTTGGAGGTTGCCAAGGTAAGAATTCATACATTGAACCTCTAATTTTCGTGATATATGTCAAGGGTTTGTGGGTTTGGTTGCTTAAATTGTGTGGTGAAGTTTTATATGGATTTTGAGAGTATTTCGTGGCTGGAATCGAATTTTGGGAGGAGCTTAACCTCCTGGACAGTAGCAGATCGGCGCACAGGGAAGAAGGAGACAAGCGTGGTCGCGGTCGCGACGCGAGTTAGCAGGGCGCGGGCGCGTTCGATGGGCCGGGGGCCGGGACTTGCGGGCCTTGGGCCGGTGCTGCTGGGGCCGGTCCTGGGGGTTTTCGGGGTCAGATTCCGTTTGAGATTTTGGGTCGTGTTTCGTTGGGTTTTCGAGGTTTTATTGAGATTGTTTTTGGGTCGGGTTTTGTCTGGGCTTCGGGGTTTTGGTCGGGATTATCAGGTCCGGTTATGTTAAAATATTGTGTCTGGGCCTGCTTTCCATTTATGTTGGGAATTGTGTTAACAGTTGGGATCCGTGTGATTTCAGGGACGAGTCAGCGAGCCGAGCCGAGTCAGAGATTCCGGGATTAGTGGATCAATCAGGTGAGTACCCGAGTTCTTTTCTAAACCGCGGGATCGTTTTACGAGTCATAACTGTGTAGCTAGCATCGTGTATGTGTACATTGTGTATTGTGAATGAGACATGGATGCGAGCGGTAGGTATGATTCTGTTCTCATGTATGTGTTATATGTGCATGAGATGAGATCCAGTCCGGGGTCCGTGATGAGTTCCATACGGACAGTGATTCGCAATGTGTGGTCGTGCGGGTTGACTGTCCCTAACAGTCCTTGGGGCGCGTATACACGGCACGGCCTGTAGCCGATTCGCGCCCGTGCTACAGGGTTTTCACTAACCACCGGTGTACACGGTCGTTAGCCGGGGAAGTGTCCCCTCAGTGATTCTGTGTGCAGGGCTTCGGATCTCATGCTGTGTGTTCATACCTGCATTATGATGTTGATTGCCAGGGACAGAGACAGAGCTTGTGTTGCGTGTATGTGCTATGTGTACGCATGCTATGTGCAGAGTCTAACCCTCGCGTACTCACAAGCTTCCGAGCTTACGTATTCGAGTCTACCATGTTCAGGGAATCAGATGGGAAGTTGATAGCTGTAGCGGCTAGATCGGGACTTGGGATCGTTTGGAAGGCTTGTGTATCTGCTTTTGTGTAATAGTCAATGGTTGTATGTTAGTTGATTAATATGGCTAGAGAATCTGAGTTTGCGAATACGCTAGTAACCTTTCGTGTAAAAGTTTTAAATATTAGTGATTTCTGTTAATCCCCTGACATGTGCATAGTGAGATGCTTACGATACTGCCACCTATGATTATGTGTTGACGTGACATTTCTCGGATATGGGAGGGTGTTACACTATCCTTCTTAACCATACCCCACGCCACCTATCACAATCCTATCCTCACCTATAATACGTACCCCACCCACCCCTTCCATCCTACCATATTCCGATCCCAATCCAACCCTACCCACCCACCCTAACCCTACTAACCCACCCAACCCTATTAACCCACACTACTTTACCTTATCCCACCCACCCTAACCTTACTTAATCATACCCACCCCACCTACCCATCAACCCTAATCTACTCCACCCAATCTTATCTCACCTACCATACAACCACTCATCTTATCCTACTTTACAAACTAAATAGAAAAATAACAATGAATGAAGTTTATTTTTATTCTATTTCATTCCTGTCAACCAAATAGCAAATAATGAAATTTAATTTCATTCCGATTCTTTCTGCTTTCCATTCCTTTAACAGATTCATTTTCTTTTGAAAACATTTTGCGAACCAAATGCTCCTTACAGTATAAATGGTTTTTATATCATCCCAAATCTACATACAAGAGAGATTCAGGCAAGAATGTGATGGGGTAGGCATGGCCAACCTAAAGAAACATAGTTTGTGTTTCAACAAAAGTGAGTAAACTATTTAATTATCCCACCATACTTTTATCTAATCAAAATAATTAAGCTATCCAAGTTAATAATAATTGAATATGTACGTACTAGAATTTTTGTTTTTCCTAGAGCTCAATGGCACTGTAACGTCTACTATCGTACTTTTTCATATATAGTACGTTATCAAAAACACTCAGAGAGAATTAGTCCCTCGGGCTAGAAACTCTCTATACGTAGATGTAATGATGTATTCCCGTAAATATTCAGCACCTTAATGATATTCTCATCAAACACATGAAGAAACAAGCTCAATAAATGTGTTATGATAAAGAAGAAGACAATATGAATATGAGAGAGTTATGAACAGTGGCGGCTGAGAATCAATTCAAAATGTCAACCGTAGCATTGAAAAGTAACCCTGGGAGCCTTTTGTAGGCTCCTTTAATTATCTTACAAGACATGGCAACTTTGGCCCCTACACTATTCCTTAAACATAAATTACATAGAAATAACATAGAAGACAAATTACAAAGATAATAAATATTACAAAACAACTCCTAAGATCGATGATTATTCTAGGGGGAGCAGAGGCTGAAGCCGCAGAAATTCAAGGGTCTGGGTCCGGGGATCAAACTTATGAGGCTACGGAAGCGATGATGATAGATTATGAACCTCTACAAATTGAGGGCCCAGCTCCGTTAGACCCCATGTCAGCAATGGTGACATATGAGCCTAAATATGAAAAAGTCGAAATCATATTAGTGTCTGACTCAGATTCTGATACTGATACCGACTATACATTTCTCACACCAAAACCTGAACCCCAATCTCCACAAAAATCACCTCCAATTCCAATTGAGATTTTGGATTCTCCACCCCATGAACCCCAACCACAAACATCTTCTTCCATCCAACCACCTTCAGTCACTCCCACAGAAACTCCATCAATCCAACCCACTCCCACACCTAAAGACCCTCCACCAGTCATACGTACCCCATCAGTCCAATCAACCCTTCCAACTCAATCAGCTCCGCATGCCCATATCGCTGAAACTTCCGGAGCCAGAACTGTCGACTGTTTTGATACTAAAGAAGTCCCCGCATCATATGACAGGACAGACGAGAAAAAGATAAAGTGGTACTCATGGGGAGAAGTCCACACTCTAGATGCGGAAACAAAAGAAGGGTTATGTCAGGACCGGAGAGACCGTGTATTGAAACTTCTTGAGGCTCCTCCTCAAGAATTAGAAGAACCTCCGGTCCAGGGGTTAAAAGAATTTTTGAAGAAGTTCCCGGCTGATCAATTTCAAAATCCTTTCTTGGAAGAAAGGTTCAAAATGGTCTTCAGAAAGAAGCCGGGATCTTACAGTAGACGTCTTCTAATGGTAATGACTGATGCTTCTCGATGCGTTCAAGCTGAATACAATCAGATGATGCTAAGAGAAACGAGAGACAAGAGCAAATACTGGTCAAAGTCCAAAATAGTCAGAATCAATAACCTTCATATGTACAAGAGAGCCAGAGTCTACACTCCAGCCTTCGAGGTACTCAGAGAAGACGGTACTATTCAAGAACTGTATGAAAGCGACCTTGACTTCGTAAACATAGACGACGTAGAGCGTCTGCACAGAAAATTGGTAAATAGAGTCAAGGGTCGTCTGACACATATGACTGCTCTAGCAGCCCTAGTTCGATGCATGAATCGCCGATCAATCATTATGTGCCTCAGAGATTTTTAGATGGCGATTGAGAGTGCCTTAGTCAAAGTGGGTCTGAAAGCTCCTGAACAAGATGTATTTTTGCTAGACCACTATCCGGCTTACAAAGTTTTGCTTCGAGGACAGCCAGGGGTTATCTTCTTGAACCAGAAAGGACATAAAAAATTCATGCGCTTTGAGGATCTTCCTTGTTACTCCGACGACACTATCAGATTGGTTCGAGCAGCGCTTACTCAGAATGTTCAAGACTTTGACGCTCAACCAAATCCAGAACTTAGATGCTCACCACAGGAGATTCAGGATATCCTCAGCGGCATTGAATACCTGAACGAAAGGCTACATCTGAGACAAGTAACCAGACGCTTCGACGTCATACTTGGTCTTCGAGAATCTACAGACCATGCCCGAGTTCCAGGACCTCCTAAGTGATCGAAAAGGGGGAGATTGTTAGATTTATTTATTTCGATCTTAGGAGTTGTTTTGTAATATTTATTATCTTTGTAATTTGTCTTCTATGTTATTTCTATGTAATTTACGTTTAAGGAATAGTGTAGGAGCCAAAGTTGCCATGTCTTGTAAGATAATTAAAGGAGCCTACAAAAGGCTCCTAGGGTTACTTTTCAATGCTACGGTTGACATTTTGAATTGATTCTCAACCGCCACTGTTCATAACTCTCTCATATTCATATTGTCTTCTTTTTTATCATAACACATTTATTGAGCTTGTTTCTTCATGTGTTTGATGAGAATATCATTAAGGTGCTGAATATTTACGGGAATACATCATTACAATTTTTTTTTATGAACAGTGGCGGCTGAGAATCAATTCAAAATGTCAACCGTGTAACACAAAAAGCAACCCTAGGAGCCTTTTGTAGGCTCCTTTAATTATCTTTCATACATTGGCAACTTTGGCCCCTACACTATTCCTTAAACATAAATTACATAGAAATAACATAGAAGACAAATTACAAAGATAATAAATATTACAAAACAACTCCTAATATCGAAATAAATAAATCTAACAGTAGATGTAGATCAACTGCTTTATAATGAGTTTGTATCAACTCGCTAGTCGAGCATATGACACACATACGATGGATTTACAATTCATCAGATAGCTTGTTTGCAATTCATTTGCTTTGATTTAATTCATTCAGTTGTGGCATGAGTATTTTTGTTTGCTAATTTAGTAACTTACAATTTTTAATATGATTTACGGATCGTTTAACATATATTGTTGATTTTAAGATAAATTTAATCAGTTTGTAAATTGATTTTTTTTCGAATGTTAAATTATTTGAATTTGAATAGTTTTAGTTTGTTAATGCATATATATGAATTACAGAGCTTAGTTTTATTATGTTTTTGAACATTGAAATTGTTTATTTACAATTAAGAAGTAAACTTAATTTAAACTTGTTTGATAATTAACTAAATAGTAAAAAGGTTGTCACATGACAAGAGTAATAAGAGTGGCATCACATGTTCTTAATTATAAGATATATAGATGAGTATTTATTATTTGATAGGTTATATTGCTTACCAAAAATCTATGTACGAGTGAGTGTGTGTGTGTGTGTAGAGTAGTGGCTTATTAAATTTAATGTAAATGATAAATAAGTTAAAGTTGCAATTGCTAATTTTAAATAATTTTTATGTCGTGAATAGTTTTATTTTCAAACATATATATTTCATAAATTATATATTTAACACTAAGGTAGAGATAACGTGAGAACCGTCCATAAAATAAAAACGATGAGAATCAATAAGATCATGACATCCCATCAATATTAATTTGAATTAAATAAGAGTAAAATAAAAGTAGTCGATCATTCCATGTTTTTCTCACTTACCAAACTACATACACACCATCTCTCTGTAGATTCAATACACCACAATGGTTCAAAATACCATCGATGGTTCACACCATTGTTATGGTTCACCACATCACTAGTGATTCGTGACACCGTTTGGTTTACGACACCACCGACGATTCACAATCGATACAATGATATGATCAATGACTCAAATATGTATGATTCACGACTCAAATATGTGTAATTCACGACATTGATGATTCACAATTAATGCAAACTGTGGTTCACGACTAATCGTTTACACAATCTACAATCATGGTTCATAATAAATATTGATCGAATCACATCCGTGTGTGATTCTTCATCCGTTGAATTAAAATAGAGAGAGAGAGAGAGAGAGAGAGAGAGAGAGAGAGTGAGTGAGAGAGAGAGAGAGAATTGCTTGGAGAAGAGAGAATGATTGATTTAAATAATTGGAACATTCCTTATTGATTAACTTTCAAATGCATTTAATTATAAACTAATTAAAATGGATGACATGTCAAATTATTATTGGTTCTTATCGTCTTCAATTTAAGGACGATTCTCATTTGATCCACTTCCTTTAACATTAATTATATATATATATATATATATATATATATATATATATATATATATATATATATATATATATATATATATATATATATATATATATATATATATATATATATATATATATATATATATATAGATTGAGGTTCTATGGGGCACCATATGCATCGGAACCAAAAATGCATTGCTTGTTTACAAATGATGCAATAAGGGTAATATTGGAATACTTTATTTGAAAAATTAATTATTCTTTTAATTAATAGATTAGGATTAAAATAGGAAACTAAATCAATCTCATTAAACATTCTCCATATATTATTCCCTCTCTCTCACTCTCTCTCTCACACACACACACACAATCGACCGACGAGTTTGAGAAGACGATGATGAGATGAAGATGAAAATGATGCATCACGTTGAACTAATGAACCTATGAACGTATACGATGTGAAGAAGACGAATACGAAGATGCACAGTATGAACACGATGATGCATAATCTGGTGCTCAATATGAACACGATGATGCATAACCCAGGAAAGATAAATACGAAGATGCACAGTCAATGAATATGATGAAGCATGATGTTGGATTTTTGTTCAATTGGAATTTTTAAATTTTAGAAGTGCATTTTATAAATTTATTAGCATTTAATACTTGATTATTGATTTAAATATTCAATCAATATAAATTTAATTTTGAGTTGACTTGATATATTATTTTTTCCGAAAATACCCTTATGCACATCTAATATGTAAATCGTGCATCATAATGCGTTCACAAATTTCATCTTTATTACCATTTTGCCATTGTAATCTTAGCCATTCATTTTCTAGATCTAACGGTGTATATGGGTTCCTAAGTTGCACGATGCACACAGGTGCCCCATAGAACCTAACCCTATATATATATATATATATATATATATATATATATATATATATATATATATATATATATATATATATATATGTATATATATGTGTGTGTGTGTGTGTGTGTGTGTAGGGAGAGGTTCTTTTAAGAACCTCAAAGATGGTGAGAACCTAGGAACCTTTTAGAGCCCTTGGATCAAAAGAGTATTTTTAGAATGAAAAATATTATCTTTCTCTCTCCACCATTTTATTGTATGCATCTCTTTTTCACTTTCTCTCTCTTATTTTTATTTCATTTTCATTTTCTCTTTCTTTTATTAGAATTGATTTTAATATTATAAAATAAATTTTTTTCTACATAAAAAATTATTTAATTGCTAAAAAGTTAATATATTATATATAGAATTATTATGTGTCTATATAGAATGTTATATAATTCTATATCTTTTTTATGTAGATTAACATTACTATTCATAGTCTATGTAGAATGTATGTTTCTTATATATTTCATATATTTTTATGTTTATTATACAAATCTATATCTTTTTTGAGGATTAACATTACTATTCTTTGTGTTTTGGGTATATTTTATATCAGTTGCATACCAAGTGTTCGATAAAATGTCTAAATGAAATCTTATTATTTTTTTTGTTTCAATGTGTTTTTGGTATATTTTATCATTTAATCTACGTGGAATATATGATACTTGACATTCTACACGACATTCTACATAGATTGCATGGCATTCTACGTATATTGCATGTCATTCTACGTAGATTGAATGTCATTCTACGTAGATTGAATGTCATTCTACGTAGATTGCATGACATTCTATGTAGATTGTACATAGAATATGTTTGTCGATACTCTACGTAGATTGCATGTTATTCTACGTAGATTGAATGTCATTCTACGTAGTGTTAAATAATGTATAGTGTAGGGTCTCCTCTGTAAATATGTATTCTATATATTCTATTGAGATGAATGCAATACCCATCAAGGTGAATTATCAGAGGAAGTCTATATGAAACAACTCCCCGGCTATGTTCATTCTTCCTTCCCACATCATGTCTGTCGCCTTCGAAAAGCCCTCTACGGTCTCAAACAGGCTCCTCGTGCTTGGTTTCATCGCTTTGCTGTCTTCATTACTTCTCTCGGTTTCCATTCAAGCAAATCTGACAGCTCCCTCTTCGTTTACCACCACGGTCGAGATACAATCTACCTTCTTCTCTATGTCGATGACATCATTCTGACGGCCTCCTCCCAATCTCTGGTCAACCATGTCATCTCTCGTCTTTCATCTGAGTTCAAGATGACTGACCTTGGTGCGCTCTCCTTCTTTCTAGGAGTCTCCGCCATACGCTCTTCTTCGGGCCTTTTTCTGTCTCAATCAGTTTTTGCCCAAGAAATCATCTCCCGTGCTGGCATGGATACTTGTCATCCTTGCTCATCACCAGCTGAGACTAAGTCCAAACTTCCCTCCTCTGGCAAACCAGTTGATGATCCGACTCTTTATCGAAGTCTTGCAGGTGCTTTACAGTACCTCACGATAACTCGTCCGGAAATCGCATATGCTGTACAGCAAGTATGTCTGTATATGCATGATCCTCGCCAACCACATATGAATGCTCTCAAACGCATTCTTCGGTATGTGAAGGGTATACTATCACTCATGGGCTTTTTCTCCGTCCATCATCCGTAAATCGTTTGGTCTGTTACACTGATGCCGATTGGGCCGGCTGTCCTGAAACACGCCGGTCCACTTCTGGGTTCTGCATTTTTCTAGGTGACAATCTTGTTTCTTGGTCTTCTAAACGCCAACATGTTGTGTCCCGTTCTAGTGCGGAAGCTGAATATCGTGGTATTGCTAACGTTGTTGCCGAATCTGCCTGGCTTCGTAATCTTTTGATTGAGTTACATCTACCTCTTTCACGTGCCACAGTTGTTTTTTGTGATAATGTAAGTGCCATGTATCTAGCTAATAACCCAGTACAGCATCAACGAACCAAACATGTGGAAGTTGACTTACACTTTGTAAGAGAACGTGTTGCTTTGGGACAAGTGCGTGTGTCGCATGTGCCCTCATCTCATCAGTTAGCAGATATATTTACTAAGGTCTTCCTACACAGCTGTTTTTACAATTTAAGTTCAGTCTTAGCATCAGTCCTCCTCCAGCTGCGACTGAGGGGGTGTGTTAAATAATGTATAGTGTAGGGTCTCCTCTGTAAATATGTATTCTATATATTCTATTGAGATGAATGCAATACCCATCAAGGGTTTCCACATATTTAGCACGTAGATTGCACGTTATTCTACATAAATTAACAGTTTTATTCTATGTATTTTTGGTATATTTTATATCAGTTGCATACCAAGTGTTTGATAAAATGTTTAAATTAAATCTTCTTTTTTTTGTTTCAATGTGTTTTTGATATATTTTATCATTTAATCTACGTAGAATATATGATATTTGACATTTTACACGACATTCTACATAGATTGCATGACATTTCACGTAGATTGAATGTCATTCTACGTAGATTGCATGACATTCTACGTATATTATACATAAAATATGTTCGTCGATACTTAACATAGAATATGACATATTCATTTTCAATGTTTTATAATGAAGATTATTTGTAAGATATTAGATATATATAAATGTAATAGTTATTAGATGTTTTTCATGATAATTTACGTAGATTACATGATAATCTATATAGAATATATAATACAAGACTACTTGTAAAAAATCACACATAATCTATGTAGAATGTTATGTTTCTTATATATTTCACATATTTTTATGTTTCTTATACATTTCTATATCTTTTTATGTAGATGTACATTAACATTCAATGTGTTTTTGGTATATTTTATCATGTAATTTATGTAAAATATATTATACTTGACATTCGACATGACATTCTACGTAGATTGCATGGCATTATACGTAGATTGCATGTCATTCTATGTAGATTGAATGCAATTCTATGTAGATTGAATGCAATTCTACGTAGATTGAATCCCATTCTACGTAGATTGCATGACATTCTACGTAGATTGTACATAGAATATGTTCGTCGACATTCTACGTAGATTGCATGTCATTCTACGTAGATTGCATGTCATTCTACGTAGATTGCGTGACATTCTATGTAGAGTATCGACGAACATATTTTATGTACAATCTACGTAGATTGGACAGATTCATTTTCCATGTTTTATAATTAAAATTATTTGTAAGATATTAGATTTATAATGAGTGTAATAGTTATTAGATGTTTTACATGATAACCTATGTTGATTACATGACAATCTACGTAGATTACATGATAATCTACGTATAATATAATACAATACTATATGTAAAAAAATCACACATAATCTATGTAAAATGTTATGTTTCTTATATATTTAATATATATTTATGTTTCTTATATATTTCTATATCTTTTTATGTAGATTAAGATTATTATTCAATGTGTTTTTGATATATTTTATCATGTAATCTACGTAGAATATATTATAATTGACATTCTACACGACATAATACGTATATTGCATACCATTCTACGTAGATTGCATGTTATTCTACGTAGATTGCATGCCATTCTATGTAGATTGAATGTCTATCTACGTAGATTGAATGTCATTCTACGTATTAATGCATGACATTATACGTAGATTGTACATATAATATGTTCGTCGATACACTACATAGATAATGTCAGATTCATTTTTCATGTTTTATAATGAAGATTATTTGTAAGATATTAGATTTATAATGATTGTAATAGTTATTGGATGTTTTACATGATAATCTACGTAGATTACATGATAATCTACGTAGATTAAATGATAATCTAAATAGAATATAATACAAGACTACTTGTAAAAAATCACACATAATCTATGTAGAATGTTATGTTTCTTATATATTTCATATATTTTTATGTTTTTTATACAATTCTATATCTTTTTATGTAGATTAACATTACTCTTCAATGTCTTTTTGGTATATTTTATATCAATTGCATACCAAGTGTTTGATAAAATGTCTAAATGAAATTTTTTTTTGTTTCAATGTGTTTTTGATATATTTTATCAGGTAATCTACGTAGAATATATGATACCTGACATTCTACACGACATTTTACGTATATTGCATGCTATTCTACGTAGATTGCATGTCATTCTACGTAGATTGCATGACATTCTACGTAGATTGTACATAGAATATGTTCGTTAACATATTCTATATAGAAAAAAAAATTTTATATAAACATTCTATATAGACATATAATATTTCTATATAAAATACGTTAATTTTTTAGCAATTAAATAATTTTCTATATAGAAAAAATATATATTATAAAAAACATTTTTTACTATAAAATCCATTCTCATGAAAGAAAAATAAAATGAAAATGAAAAAAAGTAAGAGAGAAAGATAAAGCAGATTTTTTTCTTCCAAAAATACCTTTTTCATACATTTTCAAGATTCTCCACTATCAAAGTTCTAAATAATTAAAAAATTGACATCCAATATATCAACCATTGATTCTATTAATCTAAAGGCCATAAAAGGTTCTTAAGTTCTCACAATATTTATGGTTCTTAAAAGAACTCTTCCCTATATATATATATATATATATATATATATATATATATATATATATATATATATATATATATATATATATGTGTGTGTGTGTGTGTGTGTGTGTGTGTGTGTGTGTGTGTGTGTGTGTGTGTGTGTGTGTGTCATTTACCTGCATGTTTCAAAAGGTAAAAGTTTGTTTTAAACTACAAAGTTATTTATATGCCATGTCCAAATGTGTTACTACATAGTACATATAATTCGGTCAAATTGCAAAAAATAGTAATAAGTTTTAACATTTTTATCATTAATAGTGATATTATGCAGTTTTAGAGGTACATATATGAATAAATGAAATTTGAATCGCCGAATTCCGTCAAGAAATAAAAAATTTGATATCTTAAAGTAATAAAAGATCATAAATAAGTAATTTGGACGTATTTGATATATTTAAGAGTCTAAAAGGGTATATATGATATTAAAGTTTTCAATTGGGTAAATATGATATTATGAAGTTTAAGAAATAAAAATGGTTGATTGGTCATTTTTTTATTGATGAATATTTATTATGAAATTTAAAGTAATAAAAAAGAATAAATAAATAATTTGGATATATTTGCTATATTTAAAAGTTTGAAAGGGTGTATATGATATTAAAATTTTAAATTGGGTAAATATGATATTATGAAATTTTAGAAGGATATATATGAAATTTTTTTTTGGCTTGGGTATATATGATATTATGCAGTTTTAGAGGGACATATATGAAATTCTCTCTTATTTTTTTATCATTTATAGTAACAACTTTTTATTTTTCTATCAATAATAGTAATTGGTGACCAGCAAACTTGTTTAGCAGGTCACAAACAACTTTTCAGTTATCAAAAATAGTAACAACTTTTCATATTTTTATCAATAACAGTAATATATCAAATAAAACCAAACTTTTTTATTTTATAAGGTTTTTCTAAGATTTCATAAACACCAAAATAAACTCAAATTATGTTTCAAGTTATTTAATTACATTACTACTATCTTTAGTGACTATTTTTTTAATTTCATTAAATTTTTCGTTGTTAAAAACACAAAAATAAATGAGTTGCAATTATTTTGTACGAAAAATCAAAATGATTTATAGTTTAAAAAAAAACTAAAATATGATTGGGTCGTAGTTTTTCATTCGAGAAAGCTAAAAGCTGAATGGTTTGTAATCAATTTTGTTTGGAATTTACTAAAAAACCGATCAATTCATTTTTAGTTTTTCTATGAATGGAAAAAACCATGACTCATTGTGGTTTATAGTTTTATGAATGAAAAAATATTGAGACTCATTTTAATTTTTATGTTTTTTATATAAAAAAAACTATGATCCATTTAGATTGGAAAAAACTAAAAACAGAGCGATTTGTATTATTTTATTCGAAAAACTAAAATTGACGGTTCATAGTTTTTTAATTAGAAAAAGTGAAAATTGAAATGATTCATAGTATTTTTTTTCCTTCGTATAATATATAATTGTGAATAAATAATCGAATGATATCTATCCGTGAATATTCAGAATATAAATTTGGTTTATTTTGGTGTTTATGAAATATTAGAAAACTTAAGAAAATAAAAAAATTTATGTTTTAATTTGATATGTTATTATTATTGATAAAAATCTGAAAAGATGTTACTATTTTTTATAAATGGAAAGTTGGTGACCTGTTAACTGAAAACAAGTTTGCAGGTCACTCATTACTATTATTGATTGGAAAATAAAAAGTTGTTACTATAAATGATAAAAAATAAATAATGTTACTATTAATGATAAAAATGTCAAAACTTGTTACTATTTTTGGTCATTTGCTCTATAATAAATATTTATATGTAACTAATAACATGAAAATTTATATACTTGTATTTTTTTTAATTAAAATCGATCATTTCATGAAAGCTAACGACATGCATTATTTATTATTCAAGGTTTTAATTAAAATTAATAAATAATTATATATATATATATATATATATATATATATATATATATATATATTTAGGTTCAAGTGAGTACCACCTCTAATGCAGCGCAACATAAGGTACCACCTTTAAAAGTAATTTTTTTGAAAAAATTTTTCATGAACATGTTCTAATTAACATTACACAGATCATATGTGAATTTCACGCAAATCCGATCACTCTAGGTGCATGAAAACACGCATCACATAAATGCGCGTTCACATGTCTTCAAAATTATGTAAGTGTGTGTTCACATCATTTTTTAGGAGCTAGGAGATGTGAATTTATGTGAAATTTACATATGATCTTCATAACGTTAATTAAAACATGTTTATGAAAAAAAAAATTTAAAAAAGTTTTTTTAAATGTGGTACCTTCTGGTTAGCTGCATAAGGGTGGTACTCTCTCGAACCATATTCTATATATATATATATATGATAAAAGAGTGATTGGTTGAGTGAATTAATATGGAAAGAGGTGCAGTGGTTAACATTTTAGGAAAAGAAAGTGCAAACAGACTTTCTATATTTATCCCATCGATAGCTAATTGTTGGCCAACAATTGCCTGTACCTATTTAATCACATTAATTATAACTCTATATATGCTCTAATTATTTAATTTTCTATAACAACATTAACATTAACATTAATTATTTATTTTACACTTTTTAAATTTATTTTTTGATTAATTTACAAGTTTAATTTGTCGACTTAGTTCCAACTTATTCCGAAAGGAAAGGCCCGAACAAGATGGAAGGATTTTCGTTAGACGGCTTAATTGTACGTTCACATTTCATTTTAAAATAGAGGTGACAATTTCGGCAAATGGGTTGACGGTCATAATTCATAAATTTTACATAATTTTAAATAACAAATTATTTAATACACCGTTTTATAAATTTTCATTTTTAAAAAAATTATATTTTAGCTTAGTTTTTTATTACGGATCATTTAACCGTCCCGTCGTTACTTCAAAATTGTCACCCCTAATTTTAAATAGCATCCGTGGTTTTTCTTTACACTAACAAAGACAATTGTAGGACATCTGAAACAAAAAAATAAAAAATAATAACTTTCTAAGGAGGAAACTAGGAAAGCCAAATAAAACACACACACGTATATAAGAGTTTGTCGAGAACCCATTATCTGAATATTGTCACATGGTCTTCATATCGTGATTTCAATGTACATGTATGTATATGTTAGGTCAGAGCTGCTCATGGTTGTATTAAAGTTTTAAATCAGCAGTGGTTGTTGTAATCCTGTAACATTTATCATTAAGAATTTTATATGATATTGCCACTTACGAGCTTAATATGATGTGGATTTTAATGGAATTTTGAGGGTGTTACAACTGATTATCCATTTTTTTAACATGAACAAGTTTGAGTTTGTCCATATAATAATTACATTTTAATTAAAATAGATATAAAAGATAGTTGTTGGTTGTATTTATTAAATTTGTTTAAAAAATCAGTCCATATGATAATCGATCACGGACATTGGCCCCTACGATAACCCATCGCGGATATCAACTCCCACGATAATCCATCGTGTATATCTCCAGACGGATCTCATCTCATTCTCTTCCTCTATCTCATCGCATGCTCTTACTCTGTCTCATCTCATGCACGCAAATATCACAATTATAAAGGATGAATAGCTCGTACCTTAGCGGCTACTTCCTTTTCTCGTATTACAATTACATATCACATATGCACATATAACAGGATAAGACTCTCAAAGGATACACACGTTTAAAAGAACTCGTGTACTCACATGAATCACAGTAGCTAACTTTAACTAGGCCCAGTAGTTCGCATCTGTCATAGCCAGATCTCTACAAGTCCCTATATACACAAGGGACCCCCACAGATTAATCCAAGTCCCACAGATGAGTTTGAATACTCAATAATACAATCGATAGAACCCCAAAATATACCCTAATAAAGCCTCAAGGCCCAAAGCCTTACTCTGGCCCAATAGTGCTAATCGTGGCCGCACTCGACCCAGCACTGTCACGCTCCCCACATTGCAGGTCGTGTTCCCACCGCAGGCCGTGCAAATGAACTCTAGGCCAAGCCTGACCTTGCACCGCCTCACGCATAATTGGTCCCGGCGCGTGTTAACTCCACTAATACCAATATCATTGGCCCGACTCGATAATAATAATTTAATTAACCAGTAATTTAAGTCCGCGTAATTTGTCTCAAAAACGGAATGTTATATCAGTTTTGTTTGTCCCTTATCCACAGATCCTTTAGCTGCAATATGGATGAAATAAATCATCTAACCCATAATTAAAATACATGTAACAGGGTTTAAATCCACGTAATTTGTCTCAATCACCAGGCTAGCGTTACAATATGCTTGTATTGGGAGGATTTTATCAGTGGGAAATGCATATGATTTTATTTCAAAACATTTTCGGAACTTTTCCGATGCAGGACATATGAATTTCCGAAGAAGCACATTATTAATTTCATTTAGGTCGATTAACAATTGAGTAATTAGGTTGATCGAAATAACAGTAATTAAATCGAAAAAAGTTGTTAAATTAATTAATCATAATTTGGTTGGAGTTGAGTTTGGTAAATTTGGCAATCCGCACGCATTATATCGTTTGAAGATTACTAAAGTAGTTAACCCAACTTTAACACTTACAATTAATTAATCACGCATGTGTGTGTAATTATATTTTTTTTTGAACGCAAAACTATTCTACTTCTACTCCTAAACTACTCATTTACTTCAAGACTTACTTTCTCCACCTAAATTTCAACTTGCCTCCGACAGGAGTCGAACCCATAACATCTCACTTACTATCCACTCTCTTACTAAATTTGCTAAACCCCATTAGGTGTGTGTAATTATGTGATGGATATACGATTTTATTTCTTGGATTCATAATTGATCGGAAGCTGCATTTAATTTAATTTTATATTTATTTAAAAAAAGGTTATGAAGCCGGACAAGTCGACAACTTAAACCGGGCCGGGTCCCTTAATCGGATCCTCATGACTGTGCTAGTATCGTTTAAATGGCTAGTGGCCTTACATGTCAGGAAAAAAACATGAAAACGGGTAGGCTTGTTATTCCGATAGGTAAAATGGGTATTGGATTTGAGGGTATGCGTTATCTAACTGAACCCGAACAAAATGGACGTGTTAATCGGTTTCGGGTTGAATAGATATTGGGTTAATTGGTTTGTGTTACACGAGTTATTTGCTTTTGGTATAGAAAAACTGAATCCTCTACAAACTAGTTTAAACGGGTTAAATGGGTTCGGTATTTTTGATAAAACATGTTAAATGGTTTGTGATTAAAATTGGGTATTTTTATATTTACAGTTTATATATAAACATTCTATATCTAATTAGAACTGGGAATTTAAAAATTAAACGGGTTATTCGGGTACCTGAATGAACATGAATCCTACCCGTCTCCGAACCGAAATTGTTATTTGGGTTCCATTTAACTTGATTAACAAAACAGAAATCCGAATAACCCGATCCAATTAACCCGTTTACGATTCGGTTCGGGTGGGTTGTTTGGATTCGATTATTTTCCACACCCGTAATATATTTTTAATAGTTTTTAATTTTTTATCATTTAATTACCCTCAATAATTTTTATATAGTTACTGAAAAAAAACTAATAATTCTGACTTTTAGTTTAACTAAGGGGTAAAACCATACAATAGTAACCTACTTTTGAAAATTTATCAATATGATACGTCTACTTTTTTAAATATCGACATCGTACATGTACTTCAATTTTTCATGCCGATATGACCATATTTGTAATAGACCCCTGTTTTTCATACCATTAGAACCCTGTTTCGTATGTAAAAACCGGGCTCTATTATGTAGAATGACCATATCGATACAGAAAATTAAAGTACACGTACCATATAGACAATTAAAAAAGTAGATGTACCATATCGATACATTTTCAAAAGTAGGTTGCTATTGTATGGATATACCCTTTAACTAAACGTAAAAACGACCAACCAATCTAACATTCAATATTGCTGATTTGGAAAAACACATGGTTTGCCGATTGTTTGATCGGTTAATTAAATTGAAAATATGTATGGTTCGTCTTCTAATCCGTTCAAAAAAATAAAATTCAAAATAATTCGTTTTTTTTTTCGATCCAAATCATTAAAAATTAGATTGGTTCCACCTTTTTCGTTCCGAAAATTAATAAACGAAATGGTTGTTTTTTGGATTATAACACATGATCTTTAACTTTGGTTAAAATTTTCAGCTATAATATTTGACTGTTAATAACAATATATTTAACTAAAATTTTTTAGTCAAGTTTAAAAATTTATTTAAAAAAATAACAAGTCATTTCGTTTTTACTTGTTTCGAACGGAAAAAATTACGAACAATTTCGATTTTCAAATTAACTAAACATAAAAAAGACCAACCAATATAATTTTAAATATTCCAGCTCGAAAATAACAAAGAACCACTAAGGCTTTTAATTTATAACCGAACGGATCTAATTTTAGATGTATTCGATCGAAAAAAATACAAACTATTTCGATTTTTAATATTTTCAAATGAATTAGAAGACAAACCATTAATATTTTCAATTTAACCGATCGAAAAATCGACGAACCATATGTTTTCTATTAATCATAAACATTGAATGTCAGATTAGTTGGTCATTTTTACATTTGGTTAAAATAAAAGGGTGAATGATTTTTATCGGAAAAAAAAAAAAGACAAACTATTTCGATTTTTAAATTTTTCCAAATGGATTAGAAGACGAACCATTAATATTTTTTAATTTAATCGTTTGAAAATCGACGAATCATATGTTTTTTATGATCAAAAACATCGAATGTCATATTGGTCGGTCGTTTTTACATTTGGTTAAAATAAAAGTCGAAATTATAAGTCGGTTTTTCAGTAATTATACAAAAATAATAAAATATAGTGAGGGTGATTAAATGATACAAGTTAAGAGACTATATACCGGGCTACTGGGCCAGTTAAGAGACTATACAAGTATACATTCACTAGTTGAAAATGATGGGCAAAAGCTTTCGGATACTTGGCCCATTAAATAAGTAAGCAAATACGCACAATGACACAACCCAAAGATTAAATACAGAAATCCACAATCAAACTCCAGGATCGATCCACATAGATGACTTTGAGAGAGGTGCACAAAAAATCCGGTTATCCGATTTCGATCCGAAACCGATCCGAAACCGGTTATGGCAAAACCGGTTACAAAAAAACCGGTCCGGTTTTTATCCAATCCGGTTTTTCAACCGGTTTTTAAGATATTTGGGGCACCGGTTTTTTTACCGGATAATTAACCGGTTTTTTATAACCGGTTAAAAAACCGGTTTTTAACCGGGGAAAAAAACCGATTTTCGAGCAGCCTTTGAAGTATATTTTATGTATTTATAATCATATAGAATATAAAAATATAAATGATTGGAGTAAAATATATGTGTTTAACTTATTTTATAATTATATATTTGAAAATTGTAATTATAAATTATAAAAAAAGATGTTATAAGCTTTCTTTTGTAAAACCCAAAAGCCCAAAACCCCAAAAGAAAAAAGAAACCCAAAAGAAAAGAAGTTCAAACAAAAAGAAAGGCCCAATAAAAAAGAAAGCCCAAAAAAGCAAAAAAAAAATCTGGAAATTATATAAAAAATCGGTTTTTTTAAAACCGGTTTTTGAAAAATCCGTTTTTTTTATAACCGGAACCGGTTATATAGGTTACAAAAATCTGGGCCGAAAACCGGTTACGATCCGGACCGGTTTTAAAAAAAACCGGTTTTTTCTGGGACAAAAAAACCGGACCGGTTAAAATCCGATCCGGTTCGGTTAAAATCCGGTCTTTGTGCATCTCTAACTTTGACCATGCAAGATTCCAATACAAATTACATGATTAATAATAAAATGATGAAATAAAACAATTATTTTGCTGATAATTAATCCCACCCTTGAACCATCTGAACAGTTAATTGCTTCAGTTAACATTAATATCGTCGTTCTTCAAACAGCAAACACACATCGATCGGTTTCCTCAACCCTTGGAACAGACCCAACCTAAGAGGATTCATAAAAACATCTCCTAATCAATTGAAGTGCTCGATCCATTGAATACATATCATCTTCATCTTTCACATAATCAATATCACTATATAAAGCCATGCAATCACACATGTGTTGTCGTTAGTTTTGATGTTGTTTAACGTCAAGCCAAATTAAACTGATCATCTCACTACAAGAAAAGTGTCATTTAGTGACACATTAGCTGTTAAAGCTTTAGTAAACTGCTCTATTTAAAATAAATGACTGGATTTTAATGGTTAAAATAAATAGCTGTTAAAGCTTGGGGTCCGAATTTCGGATGATGAGATCCGAATTTCGAATAAGAAGAATCTGAATTTCGGATGACCCTTGACCATGTTTCGGACCACTCGATTCGGTGAAGACCCGAATTTCGAATGGGCGACTCGTCGAGTCGGGCCCAGTTTTGGCCAGAAATTTTAATTTTTATTCTATCTTTGGGGATTTTTCATCATAATATTTTATGACATTAATTAAGAAGAATATTTGGGCGAAAATAATTGAACACCCTCCAACTAAAATAGATGTTTCACGAACAATTAACAATAATTATCAATAAATACTTGCGGAACTACGGTCAAATTTAAATTTTTTCAATAACAAAACCATCAACATGATTCACCACACTTTGCCGCATATCAAAGAGCAAAGTGTGGTAAATCATGGATCAAATGTTTGGGGTTGTAATAACTATCATTCACAATACAATTCAAGGTTCAAGCTAAGGATGTAAGCCACCATATACAAAATGGGAGTCCACTAAGTCCCCACCCCAAGCATCATCGAAGCTATACCCAAAATATGAGCTGCTAGCCGAGCTCCAATCCTACTATCACGAGTCAGGCGTGACTTTTTCCTTTACCTGAAAGGTTAACAACTAACGAGGGTCAACAAAGTTGAGTGAGATGCTAGATTAGTAAGAAACATAATATGCATGCATGCAACGATAGTCAACTAATGTGTTCTATAATCAACATGATCTGTTGCTCAATTTAGGCTTAGAGCTAGCCCAACATTTTACTCAATTGAGACTTAGAGCTAGTCCAACGTGTTGCTCAATTTAGGCTTAGAGCTAGCCCAACGTGTTGCTCAATTTAGGCTTAAAGCAAGCCCAACGTTTCCATGGATATCCAGGCGAGGTCAAATGAAAGATATACACAAATAATGAGGCCCTACATACCTCTCATATGGCCAACAAGTCAACATGTAAGTGTTAAAGCAACGAGCAATTAATATCAAATGTCAACGATAGGTACAACATTATATTCGACAAGGAAACTGGCAATAATCAAAGCACATAATGTAACACTAATGCTAGAACTCACAGTGATTGGTTTACAAGACTTTCAAGCCCTTCCAACAAGGTCACAATAGCCCGGAGAATGGCTAATAGTTGCAATCAAGTTCCTTTCGGCTCGAATCACCTAAAGCATTCATAACGCGTACCCGTAAGCCCCCGAATCACAATAATCGACTCCATGAGTGTCCTAAGGGTAATGGGACATCAAACCGAAAGTATAAAGTCCAAACGAGGCCTCACAAGTTCCGAAATGGATCAAAGCACTCAAACCCTGTAAACACTTAATTTAGAAGTGTATTGGACGCATAAGACCCGAGCACCGACCCCCCGACCGACCAAAACGCATTTCAGGGGCAGTAGGGTGGTCATGGCGCGACCCAGGGGGGTAGCGCTGCGACCAACAATCTGTTGGCCCCCCTCTGCACCTGAAATGTCATAAATGCTCTTATCTTCCTCCAAACTCTCATAAATGCATCTGACACTCGAACGGGACTTTGCCAACAATATAACTAGCATAATAAGGTCTTTTAAACACTTCTAAACATAATAACATCATGTTCTAACATTCCATGATTCGTTGGAGTTCATACGGGTTCCAAACGAGTCCCGGAACGACCGAAAACTCCAATCGGCAACACCGAGCTCCAAATGAGCTTGGACTGTAACAACCTAGCTTTTATCTAAGTCTTTTATTTTGTTTTGATCCAAATAATGTAAATTTATTTACATTATTAGTTATGAAATTTAATTAAGATTAAGATTATTAAATTATAATTGTCTTATGAAATTATTAAATATGATTAAATTAAAAGATAAGTAAAATACAAAAAGTTTAGTGGGTTAATTTGCAAATATGACTAAGATAACATATATAAACCTATTTAATTCTCATTTAATTACACCTAAAAGATTAATACTCTCTCTCTCTTCTCTCACTCTAAACTCACGGCAATTTCAAAACCATCAAGAAAGTTCATAAAATTTGCAATAAATTTGGGAAGCAATCAAAGAAGAAGTTACAACAATCCTTCAACAACAAGAATCTACAAGAATCAAAGGTAATTATTTCTTAAAAACTTGAAATTTATGTGTTTTGGTTCGGTTTTGGTAAAAGCCGAAACCAAAGAATTAAAATGTTGAGATTATATGTTGCATGTGTGAATTTATGATAAATAATCATGTAATTAAGTAGTTTGAAGTATTAGAAACAAAAATCTATGATTGATTCATCCACATAAAGAAGAAATCGGAATTTTTGGATAAAAATATGTTCTTGACAAAATGATGAGTTTTTGGATGATCTTGTTATATTTATGATGTTTTTGATCAATATAATTATATAAAATTACTCAAATAATGTTAATATAACTAATTGGTTAGTTGCATGTTGATAAAAATGAAATTTTGAGAATTTTTGTGAAAAATCCGTATGAACTTAATGAAGAACACGAAGAACATTTCTGGGAAAATATGAATATGTGAGGTCCGAATTCGGTTGAGCCCGAATTCGGATGTGGGGCATCAATTCGGATCCTTGTATTTCGGATGTGATGTTTCCATTTCGGATACTACCAATTCGGACCTTATGTTTCGGATATATCCCAATTCGGTTGAAATAATGTCGGTTCCAAGTCCTAATTCGGATGGTCAAGATCGGATTAAATACTCTGGTCCGAATCCGGATCTCCACTTCGGATGTGTCCGAATCCGGATCCCAATCCGGGCTGATCCGAAATTATGATCCGAAAATCCAAAATTCTATGAATTTTTGACATTTCAATAAATTAAATGATTTATATATATATATATATATAAGAAAAAGAGAACTTATGAGAATTTAATGAAAGATTGACAAGATATCAGTTATCAGAATCAGATAGAATTACAGATTTTAATGACCAAAAGAAATAATGAAATTTCATGATAATGATGATGATACAGACGATGAAATTAACATGATATTATCATGAATGAATTTGAACAGGTTCAGTTATTATCTGAACAAAGATTTAAAGACTTAAAGACTTGAAAGCAGGTCTCTGATTTGAAAAGAATTGACAGATTACAGATTGACAAAATCCTGAGATAACTCAGGTGGCAGATTCATATATCTGTTTGACCAAGACCCAGACCTGTGAGTTATAGATATTCAGATTGAACATGCATAGATCCGGTTGAGATATATTGTTGCTGATAGATTTATTGATATTCACTTTATCAGCTGGAATGAGACCTGTGCACACCATGGATGGGTGTTGCCCAGTGGATCATGATAGCTATTTGATTATCTTATCATATTGCATTTAATATTGCTTCAGACTTTGCCTTATGATTCATTGCTATCATGACTTCTAAGACATATGCTTACATCATTGATCAGACATTTGATAGATTGATTCAGCTTGACTAGCCCTTATGGTCTATTGTTCTAGACCCGGCTATTTCACCAGTTCTTATGAACTTGGTAATGACCTCCGATGTTCCGCCATATTGACTTACTGGTAGCTAGCCCAGTATGTGGCTGATCCCCACGATTTAAGCGTGAGTGTGGCTTGAACATCATCCAATTCTATGATTCTATATCTCAATCATGAGGGCTGTAGCGGCAGCCAAGACATATCACGCTAAGACTAATGACTCCGCTTGACACGCATGTTGATATTGAAAATCTATAAACTCACTAAGCGTTGCTTACAGATGTTGCATTAATATTTTACAGGAAAAAGGAAAATCATCTGCAGGACCTAGTATTTAGGTCATTCAAGATCCAAGTTTTGAAGATTTTCTAGACCACTACTCAACAAATCTTTCTGGTACTGATTGGAAGTCAACAATTGTGGTGGTTCTGGGTAGATTTGATGTAATGTATGATATTATGATTAGATTAGATGTTACCCTTTTATAACTTTATTTTGAAATATGTAAACTTAATCCTAATCTTGTATGTACATGTAATTTTATTATTCCGCAATTTAATTACCCTATCTTAGTATGGTTGATATCGTATTGCATGATGTGGGACCTAGACTCTGAGGACTGCCCTGTAAGGGAAGGTCTTCACATGGACTCACTTCTAATCAATACCATAACACTATTTAACACATTTAGGCCATATTTAAACATTCAACTATGATTACTCATTAAAATTCACTCCGAACACGATTGTGAATTCATTGAGGCATTTCACCGAACACTTGGTGTGCGGTTTTGACTCGAAACACCGATTTGAGTTCTATCAATTTCCACTACTCCCAAATGATTAATAAATCATTTATAAACATATTTGAACTCATTTCAAGCCCCAAAAACATAAAAACACCACATTTCATCCATTTCTCTATATGAGCCCTAGTTGAGCTCAAAGATAGATTTCAAACGAAACTAACACGAACCACCAATGTATTTACATACTTTGGCTCCATTTTGATCATATAACAACATACTAAAATTTTAGAGCCTTTACTAAACAACTCAACTTAAACCCATTTGGGTTTCATTCTCCAAAAATAGGGAAATGGAGAAGATGAAGAAGATGGAGAGGAATAGAAGATGAATGTACCTTCAATGGAGATGGAAGATCCAAGATTTAGCCTCAAGTCTTGCAAAACTTGATCACCCAAACCAAACCCTAGCACCCTCTCCTCTTTCTCTCTTCTTTTCTTTCAAAAGCCAAACAAAAAAATGAAAGTGCGTGTGTGCTATGTGTTGAACGGTTTCAAGAGGAAAAAGGGTGTGGGTTTTTGGCCTTTGGCCAATCCCACCCCTCATCTTTACAATATGCCATTCAACCCCCTCCCAAACACTTCATTTTTTTGCAAATAAACTACAATGCTATTTAATGCAACAATTAAATAATTCAATACCCAAATAGATGAATTTGACATGATTACACTAAATGGACTCAAACACTATATTAACCCACTATTATGTCATACTTGATTAATATTTAATCGATTTGCAAATTTCGGGATGTTACAATAATAATTGGGTTTAATGCCGGAATTAATTAAGTATTACGACTTTGGTAACCGGGAATATTAAGGAAAATTATAAGCCGTAAAACTTATAAAAAATTATACTATGAACCTATCTGTAGGGGTTTGACGGGTTAAAGTTCCTTGGAGATTGTTACTCCTATTTCGATAAGTGTAACTCGATTTTGAGGCCGAGAGCTTGTTGTACATCATTGTGAGTTATAATATTAACGTATTCATATGCATATCATGAATTGTATGTTATTGCTTTTCGTATCATATTGATCATTTACATGCTTTGCCATCACATACATTATCGTTGTTGTTTTATCACTCGGTTGATAAATTATTGATCATTCATTTGGCCTCTTCACTGAGACGGTAAGTCTGTGTGTGTGGTAACCTAGCGGAATCTTAATGGTAAACATGTGCGTGTGGTAACCATTATTGTCTGTAAAACGATAAGCCCGTGATCTGTGATAATCATATGTCATTGCTGTAAACTGCATATCGATAAGCCTGTGGTCTGCGGTAATCGAGCAGTAGATTGTAATTCCATTGTACGGTAAGCTTCAGCGTGTGGTAACCGCAATGTGATAGTTTATAAGCCATTAGTTGGCTTTCTGTGATTATTGATTTATTTCATGGCATTGCATGGCATCGTTCATATATCACATGGTACTTTAATCTAGAATCTCACTAAACAACTTTGTTGTTTACCCTTTAGTTGATTATTTTTTTCAGGAACTGATAAAGGCAAAGACCTGGCTGGCCCAAATTGTTAGATTCCGATTGGAGCATGGATAGAAGCTCCATATTTTGTTCATGCTTGGGGTGGGAGTAGCAGACTTCCATTTTTGGACCCGAATTAATTGTAGATTATTAATTCGTGCGTAATTATAAATGTTGTAACATTGTAACCCCAATTACATTATTTACGTGATTCCCGACACTCTGTTGTGTTGTATGCAACGTGATTGGAATCATGTTAACGGCTATCCAATTATTATAAAAGTTTTAATTTGATCGTATTTCCGCAAGTACTTTGTATGAAATATTGTACAGTAGTTGTGAAATACTCGGATTAGTTGTATGGGTGTTTCAGGCAACCAGGTCGATTTGATTCCAATCAAAATCTACACTTATTCGGCCATCGCTATTGTATCTCGCCTGAAACCATGCCTATAAAATGGTAATTCCATTCCTCACTGCTCCATACCCAATACCTATTTGATCATTTCACACTAAAGTGGACTCTTATTTTAACTGCCCTTCTAGTTTTTGTTTATTTGTTTGTTGTCTTAATTGACCATTGAAGGTCTACATAAATGCATACCTGATTTATCTTATTTGGTTGCATGTATATGTTTTTTTGGGAACTAATTATTGATCTTATGTATTTACATTAGGGTTTTGCACTGGCAGCCCAATGCAGGACATACTGTAAACAGTCAAATAGTGTGTCGAGAGCATCAATGGTGTCAAGGAAGGAAAATGGAAAGCTACACTCAGCTTCTACAAACCTATTCTTAAAGGTAATAATTAGGGGTGAGCTCGGTACCGGACCGGTACCGAAACCGAAAATCTGGAAACTAAATTAAGAGGTGTGGAAGAACCGAATATCGAACCAATTAATGTTATATGGTATCGGTTCGGTATAAATATGGTACCGAAAATGAAATAAGAGATTCGAGACTAATGTGGTACCGAAAACCAATTTTAACTAATTCAAAACCCGAGTACCGGACCGAATATATTAATTCGGTATCGGTCAGTACCGGTCCCGGTTCGGTACCAGGTCAGGTTCAAGAAATTAAATGATGTTTTGCATTAATTAAATGATTTTTTTCATGTTGATTAAATGTTAGTTGTTCGGTCACTTTGAGCTGCTGGATATTCAAGAAAGTATGGATTGATATTTTGATCACGTGACGTCATCATCAAATTAAAATGATTTGTGCAATTAATAATGATGTATTGTAATAGTATTGTTTACCGAATTTGAAAACTAAATACCACCATTTAAAAACCAAAAAAATACAAGTTTCCTATCTTCGTAGGAATCAATTGGAGAATGGAAAATTGCTAAAGTCAGAAAAAGGTCAACATGAAACACAACCAGACACTAACATGAAAAACAACACAGAACAAAATTTTGACAACCTAAAACCAACTCGAATTATTTTGTTAGCCAACTCACATCTAACACACTGCTAATGAGAAATCTACTCTAGGTTTTGAAAATATGAGTCTACATATCTTATTTTCACTTCTTTGCCCCAAATTTATAGCCTGACTCTAGGTTGGACATCCAATGACTAACAGAAGGCCCAATGGTTTTCTTATTTAATTTTTCATGTTTTGTGATACTTATTGTAAATTTGGTAACAGACCGTTATTGTTTATTGTTGTCATAAAAACATTTATACATATATGTAATGTTTGTATGTAACAACCTAGCTTTTGATCCAGTTATAATCTTTGTACTTTGAGAAATTAATGTAATTTTATTACATTAATTATTTTGAATATGAAAATATTAATTAAATTATGCTTATGATTTATTTTAATTGTTAAAAAATGATTAGAATAAAGAGAGATAAAATACAAAAGTCTAGTGGGTTAAATACTCAAATGATAAATGAAATATATATAAACCAATTTAATGGTTCTTAATGCCATTAATCACAAAATTCTTTCTCTCTCTAATCTCTCACTAAAACTCTCGGCCAAATACACAAAACATCAAGAATTCTCATTAAATTGCAATTAATTGAAGATTCAATTCAAAGGGAGTTACAATTAGCAACAATCAACATCAAATTACAAAGAATTTGAGGTAAGATTCATTTTTATTTCGATTCTTATAGTGTTTGGTTCGGTTTTGTGAGAAACCGAAACCAAGAGATTAAAATGTGAAAATTTTGGTTTGCATGTATAAAATTATGAAAGACTATGATGAATTGAAACTAATAAACGAATTAGAAACAAAATTTATTGCTTGGATCATTCAAATATTGAAGAAAATCGGAATTTTAACAAAAGTAGTGTTCTTGACAAAATATATAAATTTTGGATCTTGATCAAATTAAAGTGTTTATGATAGGGAAAAATGTATAAAATTAACCCAATAATGTTAATATAACTATATATTTAGTTGCATGTCGATAAAATGAATATTTTATGAATTATTTGATAAAATCCGTATGAATAAATATGAAGAACATCAAGAACATCAAGAACAAATTCTGGAAAAAATACCAAGTAAAGGATCCGAATTCGGATATACCCGAATTCGGATGAGGTGCTCAATTCGGATTCTATCCTGAATTCGGATCACCATTTCGGATATTGCTTTGGGTCCTAATTCGGATATATGCTAATTCGGACCTTAATGTTTTAACATTTCGGATGAAGTCAATTCGGGTCCCTAATTCGGATGGCTCCGGATCCGGATGATCCGAATCCGGATCCCAATCCGGGGTTATCCGAGATTTATGATCCGAAACCCAATATTTTATGAATTTTGACATTTCAATTAAATAAATGATTTATATATATAATATATATATATATATATATATATAGAAAGCTTTTGAAGATATTATGAAACAAAGAATATGAACAAATGAAAGATTGATAAGTTATCAGAATCAGATAGAATTATAGATTTTAATGACCAAAAGATGATGAAATTCCATGATAATGATGATGATATTAACATGATTTTATCATGAATGAATTTGAACATGTTCAGTATATTCTGAACAAAGATTTAAAGACTTAAAGACTTAAAAGCGGGTCAGAGACTTGATTGACAAAGAACAGAATTCACAAGATAAAATCCTGAGATAACTCAGGTGGCAGATTTTTATATCTGTTTGATAAAGACCCTGACCAGTGAGTTATAGATATTCAGATTGAACATGCATAAATCCGGTTGAGATATATTGCTGCTGTTAGATTCATTGACATTCATTTATCAGCTGGATTGAGACCTGTGCACACCATGGTTGGGTGTTGCCCAGTGAATCATGATAGCTATTTGATTATCATTTCATATTGCATTTAAGACTTATTCAGACATTGCTTATGATTCATTGCTATCATGATTATTATGACTTAAGCTTCATTATTTGATCAGACATTCGAAAGATTTATTCAGCTTGACTAGCCTTGATGGTCTATTGTTCTAGACCTGGCTATTTCACCAGTTCTTATGAACTTGGTAATGACCTCCGATGTTCCGCCATATTGACTTACTGGTAGCTAGCCCAGTATGTGGCTGATCCCCACGATTTAAGCGTGAGTGTGGCCTGAACATCATCCAATTCTATGATTCTATATCTCAATCATGAGGGCTGTAGCGGCAGCCAAGACATATCACGCTAGACTAATGACCCCGCTTGACACGCATGTTGATATTGAAAATCTATAAACTCACTAAGCTTTGCTTACAGATGTTGCATTAATATTTTATAGGAAAAGCCAAAGGAAAATCCCCTGCAGGACCTAGTACTTAGGTCATTCAAGATCCAAGTTTTGAAGCTTTCTTAGACCACTACTCAACAAACTTTCTAGTACTGATTGGAAGACAGTAAATGTGGTGGTTCTGGGTAGACTTGATGTGATATATGATGTTATGACTAGATTAGATGTTACCCTTTTTTTAACTTTATTTTGAAATATGTAACTTAAATCCTAATCTGTAATGTACATGTAATTATTAATTCCGCAATTAATTACACTATCTTAGTATGGTTGATATTGTATTGCATGATGTGGGACCTAGACTCTGAGGACTGCCCCGTAAGGAAAGGTCTTCACATTGTATTTGATTATGAAATGACGAAGGTCTGTGAACAATGGAAGCTTTGTCTCTTTGTTAATTTCTTATAATGCTGGTAAAAACAGAATTATCGGTCATCCATGTTGAATTGTTTGTTTAAGACTTAACAAATTCAGAAAAAGAGAGTGGTTAATCATTATGATAAGCTAGGAAAACGTATCGTTCCTCATTCAACTTCTAATATTCAATTTTTACCCTTTTTTTCTACTTTCACAGATGCTTTCTTCATTTCATCTTTAGTAAAAACTTTTTTTTTTTCTCTCACACACTCTCTCTCAAAAGCTTGTCGTTGCATGATACCAGTGTTTCTCTCAGTGCTTCATCCCTACAGCTGCTGGCGGTGTCTCACCTTTGCTACCGTGCTTCATCGTTTGTTGCTTCATGCCGGTGCCGCTGTGGACATTGTAGCTTCAAGTTTGGTTTTGCTTTCTTTCTTTAAAGTCTTTTTTGAGTAGATTTGTTGGTTGGTCAAATTTGTTTAGTTTATGCTTATATATGGTTTCTTTTTTTGTTCCGGCCAGTTATTGCGTGGAAGCCATACACACCACCACCACTGATGCTTTGTGGGTTTTTCTAAGGGTTGTTAGTTTATGGATCTTTTGATTTTTTTTTTTTTTTTTTTTTTTTTTTTTTTTTTTTTTTTTTTTTTTTTTGTAGTTTTCTTTTTTATAACTGCCATATAATTTTTAGTTTATATTCTGATTTATTCATCAATTAAATAAATAAATTATTTATTAAATGTAGTTGTGATATATTGTCTTTATATGTTATTTTCGAATTTGGATGATAATTTAATATGATTTTAGGTTTAGTTTGATTTAGAACCTAAAATAGTTTTTTTTTGGTGTTTATAAGTTGATGGGTAAATAGGTAATTTTGTTTTGTTTAAACAGTTCATCCATTACAAAAAGACAAACAACAACTATTTGTATCTAGACAGCCAACTTAATTAAGTGTCCAGGGGTGGACCGTGCTTAGAGATGTTGCGTCAAACGATCCCGATAATTCTTTTTAGATGTTATACTAGTTTATAAACCCATGTATAACATGAGTATACATTTAAAATTTAATTTCATTAATCTTGTAGGATAATTTTTAAATATATTTTATCAAATTTATAATATCTATTATATAATACAATAATTATAAATATAAATATATAAAAAGAAAAGTTATCATTCAAATTCAAATTTGAGTTATATATTAGATAAGATTTAGATTTGATTAGATATTATTTAAATTATTTATTATAGATAGGTTGGAAAAAACAAATTTTAGAAGCAAATTAATAGGATATTGTTAGGTACACGTGGCAATCCCATGTTAAGTCAATTGACGCTCTATCTAGATGCCATGTGCATCTAGTTACTCATATAGTAGAATAGATAGATATATAGTTAAAAAATTCCTGACCCAATTATTTTTGAAGTTCGACCCCTATATCCTTGATAAGTTTTAAAATTTTTATATGTAAAAAAAAATTGATACAAAATCTAAAATATATGTATAAACTCAATAAATAGTTATCTATCTATACTATATATAATAAGAAAACCACTTGGAGTTTCTGGACCATTGGATTGAAATAAATCAATGGTCCAGATTAATGACAACTCATAATTATTTATGAAATGTCTCTTATACCCTTAACTAAAATAAATAATTACACCTATGCCATATATTATTTTTTAGAAGTTACCAAATTCAACTCATAATTATTTATGAAGTTACCAAATTCAACTCATTACCTATATATGGATTATTAGGGTTATATTTTTGTCTCCAATGGGTCAAATGAGTATATTATAAAAAATTAAATTACAATTGAAACTGGTTGAAAGTCACATAAAGTGTGTTCAAGTGCATATAATATAATTTGTCATTAATAGACATGAATATTTTATGATGTTCAAGTCCTATCTGTATTAGTGACAATTAATGCCACAAAAATATCAAATTGACACATGACATAAAATTAGTAACAATTAGTGCCACAAAAATATCAAAATGATAAAAACAAACATTGTAAAATACAATTTGACAAGTAGGGTCTATCAGAAAAAAATTATTGTAATATTAATTAAGTAACTTAATTTAATTTACCCACGTGTCCGTGGGTCATTATCTAGTTTAACAAATAATTAAAAAGAAAAACCCTTTGGCTTGAAAATTCAGTTTAGGCTTGGAAAGTTGGAGACTCGTTGGACTAGGGCTGGCTGTGTGTGTCGCACAACTGCAGCCACAACTGAAAGAAGAAGGGCAGCTGCGCAGGAGCTACGAGCCAGGAAGAAGGAAAGGAAGAAGCCGCACGCCCGCGCCCCTCCGGTCAAGTCGCCGCCCTCGCCCTTTCAAAGTCGCCGCACCCCCTCAAACTCGCCCTCTCAAAGTCGCCGCACCGGCGCACCCCCTCCGGTCAAGCGCAGCTGACGGTGTCGTGTTGTGTTTGTGTGCCACGCTGCCTCTCGCTCTCGCCCTCTCAAATTTTCAGCCTCTCAGAGTCTCAGGTATAATTTTTATTGTTTTTTAGTATTTATAATGAAATTCTTAGGACTACTTGATTTACTAGTTGTAGTACCCGCGCTCTGCGGCAACAATGTGATCTTATATATTAAATGTAATTGTCGTAGAATTTAAATTTTATATGTGAATAACATGAGATAAATTATGTACAAAAATATTAGTTCTGAATTCTTGGTGAAGTTTATTTAAAATTTATGTTTGAACAAAATAGAATCACTTTGTACAACCATATATTGGTAGTATATGCTAGATTTTCATTGATAAACCAACAATTAATTTCAACATCAAATTAAAAAAAAGTCCCAACATCAAGCATGCACTATACTACCAAGTGTCTCTCAGCTTGGCTAGGAAGCTTAGAATCATTAGTCATGATAACTAGTTGAATACCTGTGCGTTGCTCGGGTAATGTGCAATCACATAATTTTATTTTTTGATTAAATAATGCTACAATAAAAATATTTTTTTATTGGATGTCGGTTTATTTTTATGCACATTTGTGATCAACTATGATACTACATTCACAATGTCAAAGAAGATGATTGATTTGTCAAGTTGAATAGTATATCAGAGCTTGCAAGGTTGATGGTGGAAACAAAGAAGCAAACGCATATCCTTTGGTTTATAAATTACTGTAGTTAGCATTGACTTTGCCTGTTGCAACCACATATGTTGAGTGATGCTTTTCTGCAATGAAGCTTGTGTAATCGGACTTGCACAATTCAATTTGCGATGAATGGTTGAATGACTATTGCATTTGCACCATAGAGAAAGAATTATTTGCCAATGTGTCGGATGAAGATGTAATAACCCGTTTTCAAAAGATGAAAACTTGTAGGTGGCAACTTTAGAATCTAGTTTTTGTTTGGTTGTAAGTTTGTAACGATTAATGACGTTGTATCATTTACGTATTTGTTTTATTATACTATGCAGTTAATAGCTATAGCGGTTATTGCAGTGATATATATATATATATATATATATATATATATATATATATATATATATATATATATATATATATAATTTAAAAAACATAATA
>JAANYP010007211.1:0-16764 GCA_020465985.1 Centrapalus pauciflorus
CACTCTGATATTAATTCATTAGATCAAAGATTTGATAAAATTGGTGAATTTATCAAACCTTTGACTAACAAACCATCAACTGGTAATAAAGAATCTGTTCAAATTCTGCAAAGAAAGACTACAGACTCTTTAAAACCATCTGAAAATTCACCATCAGTGCAACAAAAGAAGGAGAAAACAAAACTGTTTGTTAAGTCTCCTAATTTTGAAAAGGGTGAATCATCTTCATCAACAAACTCCTTGGCACATACAGCCAAATCTTCAACAGGTATGAAAAGGTTACAGAAAAACCAAGCATCTAAATCTTCTAATTCTCAAACTTCTTTTATGTCAGATAACGTTGTGAACGGGTCGCGAAAACAAGTATGGCGAAAGAAGCAAAGAGAAGAGAAAAACAAGATTATAAAACAAGAATGGCGCGTGAAAGGAAAAATTGTTACAGATAGAAACAACAAAATTGAACATTCTGTCTGTAATAATAATAAACTTGTTAATAATTCTTGTGTTAAGTTTTCAAGATCGAAATTAATTGCTTTGAATTCTTATGTTTGTAAGTCTGAAATTGTGAAACATAATAAGCTTGTATGGCAACCAAAGAAAAAGGACCCAGTGTATGACAAGCAAAAGGATCCACAGATAAAAACTTCAAAAACAATTCCACCGAGAATTGTACAAAAGTGGATACCCAAAAGAACAATTCAAAAATGGGTACCTAAAATAAATTCAAACGATAAGCCTAAAGCCATATCAGTTAGCAAATCAAAAGATACTATGCATGTTTTACCTAAAACTAAAGTGCCCAACTACAAGTGGGTACCTCATGTGCTATTACGTTTTATAGGTAAACCATGTATGGTACCTTGATTCGGGATGCTCCAAACACATGACCGGACAACGAGACACACTCACGGACTTTGTAGAAAAATTCTGTGGGACGGTAAGATTTGGAAACGATCAGTTTTGTCCGATCAAGGGATATGGAAGTCTGAAATATGACAAAATCACAATCCAAAAGGTCTTTTATGTTGACGGTCTTGGTCATAATCTATTCAGTATTGGACAACTGTGTGATAAGGGATTAGAAGTCAACTTTAAAGCCAATCGGTGCAGCATCAAATCAGCAGAAGGAAAAGAAATTCTAGCAGGAACCTGGAAAACAAATCTGTACTCTATTGATCTAGCCTCGATCAATCTGAAGAAAGATGTCTGCTTATTGTCAAAAGCAACATCCAAAACAGCATGGCTTTGGCATCGTCGTCTTTCGCATCTAAATTTCAATGAACTGACCAACCTAGCAAAAGGAGGGTTAGTTAAAGGGCTGCCGACGCTTAAATATCAAAAAGAGCAACTATGCGCGGCATGTGAAAAAGGAAAGATGACAAAAGCCACACACAAATCCAAAACAGCACACTCATCCACAAGAGCATTAGAGTTACTGCATATGGATTTGTGTGGACCAATGCGAGTACAGAGTATAAATAAGAAAAGATATGTATTGGTGATAGTTGATGACTACTCACGATACACATGGGTGTTTTTCCTGAAATCCAAATCAGATGCCACCGAATCTATCATCGACTTCATCCGAAAAATACAAGTAAAGTTGCAACTCACCATCCAGACAATTCGCTCAGACAATGGAACAGAGTTCAAGAACAAATCATTAGACTCGTTCTTAAATTCAGTTGGAGTTACACATCAATTCTCAGCTGCTCGGACTCCACAACAGAACGGTGTCGTTGAAAGAAGAAATCGGACACTAGTGGAAGCAGCTAGGACGATGTTGGCCTACTCCAATTTACCATTGTTCTTGTGGGCAGAAGCGGTTGCAACAGCATGTTTCACACAAAACCGTTCAATAATAAATAAAAGATTCGGAAAGTCTCCGTATGAGCTGATCAATAAAAGAATACCTAATGTTAAATTTTTCCATGTCTTTGGTTGCAGATGCTTTATATTGAATGATAAAGACAATCTGGGAAAGTTTAATCAAAAGGCGGATGAAGGAATCTTCATCGGGTATTCAAAGGAATCGGTTGCTTTCCGAATATACAACAAGAGAACCAAGATAGTCAACGAGAGCGTAAATGTTAAATTTGACGAAGGAATGATAATGGCTTCTGAACACACCAGTTCAGAACCCGAACCTAACATGCAGACTTCTTTGGAGTCCAATAAACAAAATGCTGAACAAAATGAATTAAATAAGTTGTTTGAGAACTTTTATGATGATTATTTTGAAACTCCAAAATCTAATGTTCAAAATTTGGTGCCTGACAGGATCACTGAAGATCCAGTCGTAGTTTCAGATCTATCTCAACAACAAAGTTCAGAAGAAACTGGAGAAGCTTCAACAGCAAAGGTGCAGTCAACTACTGAGACTGTACAACCAATTGAACCTCCACATACTTCTGAAACCCCTATTACTTCAGAACAGTCAGAAGCTCCTACCTCCGATGTTCCACCTACAACATCTGCAACCACTCCCGAACCATATGTAGATTCCAATCCCAACCAAGACCCAATAGAATCGTTTCCACATACAGTTAAGTGGACAAGAAATCACCCAATAGAGAATATCATTGGTGATCCATCGTCATCAGTCCAAACCAGAAGGGCTACATTAAATGAATGCTTATTTTCAAATTTTTTAAGTAAGATAGAACCTAAAAATGTAAAAGAAGCCCTTCTGGATGCTGATTGGATTGTGGCGATGCAAGAGGAACTCAACCAGTTCGAACGGTTAAAGGTCTGGCGACTTGTTGAGCGACCAAAGGACAAATCTATAATTGGCACGAAGTGGATCTTCAAGAACAAGAAAGATGAACACGGCGTCATTATTCGAAATAAAGCTCGTCTCGTGGCCAAAGGATACAGTCAACAAGAGGGAATTGATTATGATGAAACATTCGCACCAGTTGCACACATTGAAGCTATAAGGATGTTTTTAGCTTTTGCCGCACATAAAAATTTTACAGTATATCAAATGGATGTCAAAACTGCGTTTTTAAACGGGGAGCTAACAGATGAAGTATATACATATCAGCCCGAAGGGTTTACTGATCCTTCGAAACCTGATCATGTATATATTTTGGATAAGTCACTGTATGGCCTTAAACAAGCACCTCGTGCTTGGTATGATGCACTTTCAACATATCTGTTGAAATGTGGATTTACAAAAGGTGCAGTTGACACAACTCTGTTTATAAAACGTCAGGGGCCAGATATTATAGTAATACAGATATATGTAGATGATAAAATATTTGGGTCTACAAATTCTGAATTTTGTAAGAAGTTCGCGTTTTTAATGTCCCAGAAATTTGAAATGAGCATGATGGGGGAAATTAATTTTTTCTTAGGTTTACAAGTAAAACAATTGACTGATGGTATTTTTATCAATCAGTCAAAATATATCCAAGACATGTTAAAGAAATTTAACATGGTCAATAGTACTCCTATGAAAACTCCCATGGCTCCGGATTCAAAATCAAAACTCGATGCGGACATCTTAGGGAAACCTGTAGATGTAACCCATTATCGAGGTATAATTGGGTCATTAATGTATTTAACAGCCAGTAGACCAGATATTATGTTTGCTACATGTGTTTGTGCTAGATATCAGGCAAATCCAAAAGAATCACACTTAACTGCTGCAAAACGAATTAAGATATCTCAAAGGTACACCAAATCTTGGTTTGTGGTACCCTAGGGAGTCTTCATTTCATCTGACTGCTTTTTCTGACGCTGATCACGCAGGTGATAAGATGGACAGAAAAAGTACGTCAGGAGCAGTACAATTCTTAGGTGACAAACCCGTATGTTGGTCATCCAAGAAACAACACTGTGTTTCATTGTCAACAGCTGAATCAGAATACGTGGCTGTATCTTCTTGCTGTTCACAAGTGTTGTGGATGAAAAGCCAACTACGTGACTACGGGTTTACACCAAAGAAGATTCCAATATACTGTGATTCTCAGAGTGCAATCGCTATTGCATCAAACCCGGTGCAACATTCTAAAACAAAACACATCGACATTCGGTATCATTTCATTAAAGATCATGTAGAAAATGGAAATATAGAATTATATTTTGTACCTACTGAATATCAACTAGCTGATTTGTTTACCAAAGCGTTAGATGAAAAACGATTTAATTTTTTGGTATACAAATTGGGTATGTTGAATCGTTAAGATTTAATAATTCAGTAGTTTCAAAATTTTAATTTTAAAATTTTCATTTTTTTTAAGAGATTTTTATCTGATGTTAAATTCAGGATTCATAAAAGGTTTACATACTTGAGAATTTAACGAGATCTGGAATGTCATGTGCAGGGGGAGCAGAAAAACATTTTATCTGATTTTGCATAAATCTGATAAAAATTATCTGTTATTTTGTAGGGGGAGCAGAGCTGCAAACTGAAATCATAAGTTGAGGGGGAGCAACTTTCAAAAATTCAAGGGGGAGCAAACGCATTTTGTTAATAATTTTAATTTTTTTTGTTGTGTGTGTTTTTCATTTTTTTTATGATGTGTATGTGAAATTTTTTTTTTCTCAAGTATATTTTTTTTAAGTTCATTTTAAATTTTTTTTGAGCTGATGGATTTTTTTTATTTTTTTAGTCACAATTTTTTTTTTGAAAAATAGGTATGTGGGCTAATGTGGTTTAAAATAGAAGATGGGCCGAATGTTAATATTGAGAAAATTTAAACATGGGCCGGGTTGTTAAAAATTGAAAAATTCAAATGGGCCGGCTCAATTTGACTATAAATTTGAATTTTCAAATTCAAATCATTTTTTTCGGAAAATCAACTTCATCTTCTCCAACAAGCTTTCTTAACTTTGAAGAAACCTCAAAAACCCACCAACCGACGGTTTTTCTTTCATCAAAATTGTGAGTAAAAGTTTGTTTTTCTTTATTTTTTTTTTTTTCAGTTTGTTTGTGCATATTTTCAGAGTATTTGTTCAAATGTGAATATGTGTTCGTCTTTTTATTTTGAGTTCTTGGCCGTTAATGGTGAATCATCTGAATGATTCTTGAAACTGAAATTAAGTGTGTGTTGTTGTCCACAATGACAATATGACTATGAATCTGAAGTTTCATAAGTCATTTTCAATTCACACACACACAATCATCAATTTTTCAATCGAACAGTTTCGCATTTTTGATTTTTCTGAAATTTGAATTTTTAACAACTTTAAAGTTGTTTTTGTTCAAAGTTCAGTAAAACAAATGTGTTTAAAATTCATTTTCGAAGGGGGTTCAAGTGTTAAAACACTGAAAATGCTTCTTGAAATTAAATTCCTCAACTTCAGTGTGTTTTAGACTTGTCGAAAAACATGAAAAGACATTTCTCGAATACAGTTTCATTCGAGTTTCTTTGACGTATCATTCGAGTTGATCAACAGCTTCATTCGTGTTTCTTGAAAGTGTTACTCGAGTTGATCAACAGTTACATTCGAGTTTTTAAAGAGTCATTCGAGTTGAGTGACAGTGTCATTCGAGTTGTGATGCATTGTCATTCGAGTTTTATCTAAGCATAATTCGAGTTGCATCATGACTCATTCGAGAAATATGTGGATGTAATACAGAAAATTTTTCAGAACATGTGTTTCAAGCATAATCGAGTTGAGATTCTGTGTTAATCGAGAAAATGACTTAGTCATTCGAGTTAGGTGTTGAATTTCATTTTCTATTCGAGTTTAATACATGTTACATTCGAGTTTCATGTATATAACATTCGAGTTTTGTTGTGACTTAATCGAGTTTCATGTTTCTTCATTCGAGAAACTTCAAGACTCATTCGAGTTGAATCAAACTTCATTCGAGTTTTATAGTGTATTATTCGAGTTTGTAGTCTCATCATTCGAGTTGTATATAGACTTGGTCGAGTTTCATGTACATATCATTCGAGTTGTATGTAGACTTGGTCGAGTTTTCTAGTCTCATCATTCGAGTTGGGTGTAGTCTTATTCGAGTTGTATCATGTGTCACCCGAGATTATTACAGTGTCATTCGAGAATTGTATAGGTTCATTCGAGATTCATCAGAAATTTTTTTCTAAGTATAGAATTTTAAAGTTTTCAGAAAAAATGTCACATTTTTTAAGAAATTGTTACAAATTTGTGTTTTTCTAACATTGGTCTCTAAACGATTGACTTTGGAATTCTCTCAATAATTTTTCAATTATTGTCAGGAATCCCGATGCTTTAAACAGAAAATCACAAGTTATTGCAATTTCTGATAAAATGTTACAAGTTTTTCTACATTTTGAAGGTTGTACTTTGTGTACTTGGTAAATCTAACATGAATTTTATTTTTACAGGTATTCAAATGGCATCTCCTGTACAATCCCAAAATTCTAATTCCTCTGATGCTCAATCATCATCAAACCATACTCTCGTCTCTACCCCAGTCCGATCAACTTCTGTAGCCCGTTCCTCACAAACCCATATTATTCCTGATAACCAACTTGTAAAACCAAAACATTGCCTTCCATTTCGTGACAATAATCATCGTCTTGATACCAAAGTCATCAAAGTAAGCCATCCTATCATAGTGGACATATTGAAAGGTCATCCACTAGGTTATCTATTACAATACAAACCGTCTATTCCTCAAGTGTACTTACAACAATTTTGGCACACTGTCAAATTTGTTCCCGCGGACGGAAATCACCACTTCAAAGTAACAATTGACCAGTTCAAAACGAAAATCACCCTAGCAAGACTGCGTCATAACTTGTTTCTTCCAAGACGTATAGATACTGTGAATTTCCCTGAGTTGGCAGATTTTGAAGACTTTGTTTCTGATGAAGAGCTGGTTCATGATTTAATCTGCCTAGGCTACTCAAAACCACTTGCGAAGAGCTCAAAGTTTCACAGAAATGGATTGAATGGCGAATGGTATACGTTATTTGGGATCATCAATAGGTGTATGACATCTAAGCATACAGGGATTGACAGATGCAGCATTCACTGCTTGAGAATCTTTCATGGGATAGCATTCAATAAACATTATGACTTTGCTCAGTGCATATGGGAGGATCTAAAGGAGGTTGTGCTTGCAAAAACAACAAATCGAGCAAGGAAATTTGTGCCACTTCAGAGATTCATACAGATCCTTATTCGAGGGATCTTAAGGGCAAATGAAAATATTCCAAAGCGAGCCAACTCTCAACGATGCCCAGACTATGTTATGATGAGTCTACATGAAGTACCGGACTCTCCTAATGCAAATATCATGCCGATTCCTGAATATTTACTGAAGTATGCAGATCCTGAGAGTGAAAATGTGAGGTTATATAGAATAGATCATGCTCCCATAGAGACCCAAGAACCGGGTTCTCTTAGCCCAGGAGCTTTAAGGATAGCGGAACCTCAGCAAGGGGCTGAAGTTCAGGTTAGCCGTTCTGAGAGTGAGGGTGAAGGAAGTGTGAGGGGTGGTGAGGAAGAACAAGAGAAATCTGATTCTGAGAGAACTCTATCTGATATTCAAGAAGAAGAGGGAGAGGGTGATGATGATGATGATGGTGATGATGGTGGAGATCATCATGAAGGAGGGGGAATGATGATTGAGGTTGAGCACATCGCTGTAGAGAGTGTGAGGGTGCCCTTAAGCCCAGAAAGCCGGGAATTAACCACATCCACTGTTAGCTCTCCTATGAGAGTTAGCATTGAACAAGTCAGTATCCCACTGACGACTGCACACCCTCCTATCCACTCAATCTCCTCTCAACAGGAGATTGTTTCATTTGCTCACCGGGATGAAACACACAATCTATCCGAAAGTCAATTGGACTTGATGGATATTGAAACCAGTACACAGTTGCCCGTGTGTACGACTTCATTTGATTCACTGAGTCTAGAGCCTATACACATTAGGACACTTGAGTCGACTTCATTCGTTGAAGTCAGTGTGGCCGAACTTCGTGTTCCCACCGGAACACCCTTAGTAATGGAAGCATTTGTTGCTCCGTCACTTGAAGAGGGTGGAAGTCCAGTCAGAGAAACACAAATACCAACTCTGAGCACTGGCCACACAGAAGTTCTGTTTACCAGTTCAACTGTTGTGTCAACTGGAAGTCTTCGTGACCCAGTAGTGAGTTTATCCCCGTTTGTGACCGAATCAACTCTGTCAACAGCCTTGAATGCCGTTGTTTCTGGAGTCAACACGCATGTATCTAATCAACTGGCTGAGGTCATGGCTCAAATGTCTAACATTCAGAAGTTTTTGAAGGGAAAGGATGTTGCGGAGGAGTCGGTTAAAAGAGATGAATCAAAACAAGCAATAGAGGAGTTGAAGGAAGAGTTAAAAGATTTTGTTTTTGATCAATTTGACGAGATGAGAGAACGCATGATCAGTTTAGAGAATACAGTGGTAACGGCTTTAGGAAATTTGTCTGAAAGAGTAGCTGCAGTAGAAGAGACGTGTAAGGCTCAAGCTTCCTCATCCAAAAGGAAACATGATGAGCATGATGAGGACTCCGATGATGCTCCTCATGAGGGGGAGAAGAGGAGAAAGCTTGATGAACCAACGCCTGGGTTATTAATGATTACGTATCCAGAAAAGGAACCGGAAGTTCAAGAGAAAGAGGCTGGAGGCTCAAAAGATTCAGCTGGTGAACAAAGAGAGCTGGGATTGATTCTTCATGAAGATGTTCCAGTTCCTTTGAACATTCAGTCTGATATCTATCACTTTGTCGAATATATTGATTCAGATGAAGACAATCAAGAGAAAAATCAAGATTTAAGTATTCAAGGTATAGGAGAAGAGAGGGAGGAGTACATTGAAGTATCAGAAGATGATGATATAATTGCCTTAACTGATATTGATTTCAGAGCTGAAAGAATTGAGGAGGAGGAAGGGTTAGTTGAAGAGATTTTGAAGGATACTGATTTGACACCAACGGTTGAAAAGCCAGAGGTGGTTATTCAAGTTAAAGAGGAATTTGAAGAGTTTCCAGTTGAGAGCAGTGTTGCACAAGAAAAGGTCATACTGAATGAGGTTGAGGTAATGGATAGATTCTTCAACGAGTATGTGCTTGCCGATGAGTCTAAGAAACAACATAGACTCAGATTTGAAGCTCAACAAGTGGTGCAGAGAGAAATTCAAGATATGTTGACTTTGTTGAATAAAGATGAGATAAGCAAGAAGAAGGTGAAAAAGCTAGAGCTTCCAGAGAATAGATCTGCTGAATTCATCAGAAAAAGGAATAAGATGCCTTATATTGAAGATATTTTGGAGAAAAGGATTTTTTGCAAGAATCAAGCTCCCTGTTCATTTCTCAAGTTATTCCGAGTTTTAGAGCCGAACATGCCCAATCTGGTCAACTATGCCAGTTTCTTAAGAAATAAGACTCAAGAGGTTGAGAAGGTGAAGAGTGAATTCAGGATAGTAGATCTGGTGATGATTGAAAAGGAAAGATTTGTTAAAATTTTTTATCCGAAGTTTACTGTTACCAGGTCCGATGGAAACACGTATGTATTCACTGAAGCCGACATGTTCAACATGCACTTGGTCGATATTGAAGATCTTTTTGACGAACTGTGCAGGAATAAAAGGAACGAACATTGTAGATTTGCGCTGAAGACATTGTTTCATTTTATGCATACCAAACTGGTATTAATATCAGTGCAAGATTTACAGATTGGAGTTGAGAGAGGGATGAGGAAGATAAACATGACTGCGCCTCACAGAGATATTAAATTTGCTGGTGAGCTTAAAGAATTTCAAGTTATAATGGTGAAACATCCAGCTGTCATGTACAAAGATAGAAATAAAAGATTGAGAGCCATGAGAAGTGTTGAACTGAATAAGTTTTCTGACGGAACATTGATTAAAGTGTTGACTGGTCTGAAAGGCAAACTGGCAGCAGATCAGAAGAGGAAGACAAAGAAAGGTGCTCTGTCAGTTAAGGATAGAAAACTCATGGTTGAATTTATCTCTAAGATTGAATGGAGGCTGTCAGATAGAAAAAGTGTTCGAAGATTTGAACAGAAGCTTGGATTGTCAACATGAAGACTTTGCTTCTTTCATCAAAGGGGGAGATTGTTGGAATATGTTTAGTTGATGAAAGATTAAAGTCTAGGGACTTAATATGTAATTTCCTTATAGTTTGTAATTGTATATAAATAGTCATGTTGACTTTCTAGAAAAAGAGATCTGTCAGATTTTGTACGAATTAACTTTTGAGAAGCAGCTGCACTGTACGAAGGATTTTACACTTCAACGTATTGTAATCATCAAGATCTTAAATCCAATCATTCGGTTAGTTTTGATTACATTGATTGATCTTATTAATTGTATTGTGTTGATTGAATTGGTAGAAACTATATTTCTCATGTCAGATATCACTTTTTGTACGCATTCAATTTAGAGAACAGCTCTGTACGAAGAAGAATATTCAGTTCATCATTTTGTAATCATCAAGTTCTTCAATCAAATCATTCGGTCAGTATTGATTACATTTATTGTTCTTATTAATTGCATCTAATTGATTGAATTGGTAGAAACTAAATTTCACAATTGGTATCAGAGCCTTAGGAATGAATTATTCTGTTTGAGATTGAAACTGTTCTTCGTGTTCTTGAGTATTTTTCGGAAAAACCCTAAAATCACTAGGGGTTTTGATTTTGTTGATCATTCAAAGTGTTAATTGGATCGAAGGTCCAGGCTTCAAAGACGAATCCACTGGATACAAACTTGATTTGATTTTCAAAACACAGAAAAAGATCTGAGCAATTTTCTGAAATTTTGAAAAGTTTAAAACCCGGTACTGTTTCATTGAAAAACTCTGGCTTAGATCCATTTTTGCATAAAAGTGCTTTACAAAAAGTGTTTGTATTCAAAAACCTTACCTTCGATTACAATTTGAATGAAATTGGGTAAAATTTGGATTTAATCTGAATTTAAGACTTGAAAAGCTGAAAATTCTAAGAAACTCGAATTATACACATCTTGTGTGTAAATCGAGTTGAATATAACAGTTAATCGAGTTGCTTAGCTGTGTTATTCGAGTTGTGTCTTAATAATACTCGAGTTGCCAACATGTAATATTCGAGTTGACAACTAGAATTTCAGAACAATTCGAGTTTTATACAAGACTCATTCGAGTTTTATATAAGACCAATTCGTGTTTTATATAAGACTCATTCGAGTTTTATATAAGACCAATTCGTGTTTTATATAAGACTCGTTTGAGTTTTATAAAAGACCAATTCGAGTTTTATACAAGACTCATTCGAGTTTTATAAAAGACCAATTCGAGTTTTGTACAAGACCCATTCGAGTTGTATTCACTCGAGTTTTACAAAACAGACATTCGAGTTTTGTATAACATTGATTCGAGTTTTACAACACACTCATTCGAGTTTTGTATAACATTGATTCGAGTTTTACAACACACTCATTCGAGTTTTGTATCACATTGATTCGAGTTTTACAACACACACATTCGAGTTTTGTATAACATTCATTCGAGTTTAACAGAAGACTCATTCGAGAGTGTGAATTTCATATACTTGATTCAAGTTTGATCAAACACACATTCGAGTTTGATCAACGAATCAATCGAGTTTGGTAAAAGACACAATCAAGTTTCACACTACATTCATTCAAGTTTCACTCATAACACACGAATCATTCAAGTTTGTCACACACATTAATCCAAACACAATTCACTGCATGAGTTAAACTGCTTATTGCTACTAACAAGTCATTGTGTTGTAGATTTCAGTACTAATCTGTGTTTCAAGGTGTGATCAAATATTTCAATCTCATTCGGAGTTTATTTGATCTTGGTTAAAGTTTCCCAACGAACAATCAACATGTCTAAAGATGCACTTGCTATGGGATCAGAAACCAAACCCCCAATCTTATACAGAGGGGAATATGTTCAATGGCGGGAGCGGTTTCTGGAATTTATAAGTTTCCATGACTTGTCTGAAGAAATGCTGAAATCATTAACTGAAGGACCAGCAATCTTTATGGAAACAATCCCAGGAGTACCAACTGGCAATCCCCCAATACCACCAAGGACTGTTGAGGTAACAAACCTAACAGAGGCCCAGAAAAAGAGAAAGTTAGGGGACAAGACTGCAAGAAAGTTATTGTTGATTTCAATCCCCAATGAAATATACACCTGTCTGACAAATACAAAGACTGCTAAATCCATCTGGGATGAAGTATGCAAAATCATGCGGGGATCAGACAGAGCTGCTACCAATAGGGCTAGGAATAGTCTCATGACTTTTGAGAACTTTAGAGCCCGTGAAGGTGAACTTCTGGAAAACACTTATCTCAGATTTGTAAATCTGGTAAGTGAAGTAAAAAGAAACGGAGTGACGAAGTCCAACTTGGACATCAATGTCAAATTTTTAAATGTCCTAAATCCAGAATGGGAAAAATATGCTATGATCATCCAACAAACGAAAGATATAGAGGAGATGGATTTTCATATGCTATTTGAAAACCTCAACAACTACCAAGAAGTTGTTTTGAGGAAAATATCTGGAAAGAAGAAAGCGGAAAAAGAAACTGCTGATCCACTAGCTCTACTGGCGGAGAAAAAGTATAAATACAAGCTCAAAAAGGAGAAAAGAGCGGTAATCAGCAGTACATCATCAGAATCAGAATCATCAGATTCATCTGCAGATTCAGAGATTGAAGAGATGAAAAAACAGATGGCACTGCTTACAAAGGCATTTCAGAAGAAATTTTACAGGAAGCCAACAAACAACAAAATGCGCTACAAAACAGGCTCAAGGAAAGTTGAGAAAAAGGATAAGTATGAGAAGGCTGGAGAAAGTAGTGCACGAAAGTCTGACAAATATGAGAAGTCAGATAAATCAACCAAGAAGGAATCTGAACAGAAATGCTATAACTGTGGAAAACCAGGTCACTATGCCCGGGAATGCAGATCTCCAGTAGTCAAAAATTCAGACTACTATACAAGAAAGGCCCTCCTAGCCAAAGAGAAAGAGTCTTATGGCGGAGGATGATCATTGGTTACAGTTATCTGAAGATGATGACATTTTAGATGAAGATGCCCATATCTGTTTAAAGTCAGAAATCTTCAATGAATCTGAACTGAGTGAATCAGCTATGATAGCTGAAGATGAGGTGTGGGTTGGACTGACGGATGAAGAGGATGAAGAGCAGAGAGAATCTGATTCTGATGAAGAGAAAGAAAAAGAAGAAGTTGCATTAATGGCATCTGGCCAAAATAAAGCTGAAAATGAGGAGGATTCAGAGTCTGATAACTCAGAGGATTCAGAAGGACAAGAGGTAAATTCTATTTCAGATTCTGATATTGACGACTCATGCATATTAGAAGAAAAACTAACTAATATGGCTTTCATGCTTAAAAAGTTTGAAAAATCCTTAAAAGCAGAAAAGAAAAAGGTTCATTCTTTGGAAAACAAACTTCTAAATGAACACAATTTAGTCCTAGAATTTTCCAAAGATAAAGCCTTAGCCTTACGAGTTGTCTCAGACTTACAAGATAAGGAAAAAGAACTTCAAAGCAATATACTCAATCTGAATCACAAAATATCTGATTTACAAGAAAGTCTGCGAATAGCTGAATTAGAAGCCTCAAACTTTTCTGTAAAATATCATGCCATATTTGAAGAAAGAACTAAACTTTATGAGAAAATAAAGAAGATGGAGGATGAATTTATTAAAAGAGGGCAAACAGATCAAACAATATATTTAAATCAACCAAAAGATACAGAGTTTTATAACTCTAAATCTGGTATTGGTTGGGAAAATCCTAAGTATCTGACAAAAGCTATAACAAATTCACCAACATTATATGATGTCAGATACATGAATTTAGGATTAAAAATGACATTCTTGAAAGCATCTGAAGAAGTAGAATCCAGTGAAGAAATCAAAAGAACAAGATCAGACAAAATGCAAAATTATGTTGACTATACCAAGATAAATGAAATCAGCAACATTGTTGATACTAAAGAAGAGTACATTCAAACTTATTCTGAAAAGGATTTGTCTGAATTACCAACTCAGTCTCAAAAACTATATTTACCAAATTCAATTTTAGAACAGATAAATTCTGATTTAGAATTGAAAATTAAAAGTTTTGAGACAGAAAATGGAACACTCAAGTCTGAATTACTAAAATTAGAACAAAAGTTGCAAGATAAGTCTAAAAACATAAATGTGTCTGATCCACATTCATCTATTTCTCTGGATTCTATAAATTCAGAAAAAGAATTTGATCTGTTCATGCACTCTGATATTAATTCATTAGATCAAAGATTCGGTAACATTGGTGAATTTATCAAACCTTTGACTAACAAACTATCAACTGGTAATAAAGAATCTGTTAAAATTCTGCAAAGAATGACTACAGACTCTTTAAAACCATCTGAATATTCACCATCAGTGCAACAAAAGAAGGAGAAAACAAAACTGTTTGTTAAGTCTCCTAGTTTTGAAAAGGGTGAATCATCTTCATCAACGAACTCTTTTGCACGTACGTCAAATCTTCAACAGGTATGAAAAGGTTACAGAAAAAACAAGCATATAAATCTTCTAATTCTCAAACTTCTTTTATGTCAGATAACGTTGTGAACGGGTCGAGAAAACAAGTGTGGCGAAAGAAGCAAAGAGAAGAGAAAAACAAGATTATAAAACAAGAATGGCGCGTGAAAGAAAAAATTGTTACAGATAGAAACAACAAAATTGAACATTCTGTCTGTAATAAAGATAAAATTGTTAATAATTCTTGTATTAAGTTTTCAAGATCGAAATTAATTGCTTTGAATTCTTATGTTTGTAAGTCTGAAACTGTGAAGTATAATAAGCTTGTGTGGCAACCAAAGAAAAAGGACTCATTGTATGAACAGAAAAAGGATCCACAGATAAAAATTTCAAAAACAATTCCACAGCGAATTGTACAAAAGTGGATACCCAAAAGAACAATTAAAAAATCGGTACCTAAAATAAATTCAAACGCTAAGCCTAAAGCCCTATCAGTTAGAAAAACAAATGATACTATGCATGTTTTACCTAAAACTAAAGTACCCAACTACAAGTGGGTACCTCATGTGCTATTACGTTTTATAGGTAAACCATGTCTGGTACCTTGATTCGGGATGCTCCAAACACATGACCGGACAACGAGACACACTCACGGACTTTGTAGAAAAGTTCTGTGGGACGGTAAGATTTGGAAACGATCAGTTTTGTCCGATCAAGGGGTACGGAAGTTTGAAGTATGACAAAATCACAATCCAAAAGGTCTTTTATGTTGACGGTCTTGGTCATAATCTATTCAGTATTGGACAACTGTGTGATAAGGGGTTAGAAGTCAACTTCAAAGCCAATCGGTGCAGCATCAGATCAGCACAAGGAAAAGAAATTCTAGCAGGAAACAGGAAAACAAATCTATACTCCATTGATTTAGCCTCGATCAATCTGAAGAAAGATGTCTGCTTATTGTCAAAAGCAACATCCAAAACAGCATGGCTATGGCATCGTCGTCTTTCACATCTAAATTTCAATGAACTGACCAACTTAGCAAAAGGAGGGTTAGTTAAAGGGATGTCGGCGCTTAAATTTCAAAAAGAGCAACTATGTGCGGCATGTGAAAAAGGAAAGATGACAAAAGCCACACACAAATCCAAAATAGTACACTCATCCACAAGAGCATTAGAGTTACTGCATATGGATTTGTGTGGACCAATGAGAGTACAAAGTATAAATAAGAAAAGATATGTATTGGTGATAGTTGATGACTACTCACGATACACATGGGTGTTTTTCCTGAAATCCAAATCAGATGCAACCGAATCTATCATCAACTTCATCCGAAAAATACAAGTAAAGTTGCAACTCACCATCCAAACAATTCGCTCAGACAATGGAACAGAGTTCAAGAACAAATCATTAGACTCGTTCTTAAATTCAGTTGGAATTACACATCAATTCTCAGCTGCTCGGACTCCACAACAAAACGGTGTCGTTGAAAGAAGAAATCGGACACTAGTGGAAGCAGCTAGGACGATGTTGGCCTATTCCAATTTACCATTGTTCTTGTGGGCAGAAGCGGTTGCAACAACATGTTTCACACAAAACCGTTCAATAATAAATAAAAGATTCGGAAAGACTCCGTATGAGCTAATCAATAAACGAATACCTAATGTTAAATTTCTCCATGTCTTTGGTTGCAGATGCTTTATATTGAATGATAAAGACAATCTGGGAAAGTTTAATCAAAAGGCGGATGAAGGAATCTTCATCGGGTATTCAAAGGAGTCGGTTGCTTTCCGAATATACAACAAGAGAACCAAGATAGTCAACGAGAGCGTAAATGTTAAATTTGACGAAGGAATGGTAATGGCTTCTGAACACACCAGTTCAGAACCCGGACCTAACATGCAGACTTCATTGGAGTCAGATAAACAAAATTCTGAACAAAATGAAATAAATAAGTTGTTTGAGAACTTTTATGATGATTATTTTGAAACTCCCAAATCTAATGTTCAAAATTTGGTGCCTGACAGGATCACTGAAGATCCAGTCGTAGTTTCAGATCTCTCTCAACAACAAAGTTCAGAAGAAACTGGAGACGCTTCAACAGCAAAGGTGCAGTCAATTACTGAGACTGTACAACCAATTGAACCTCCACATACTTCTGAAACCCCTATTACTTCAGAACAGTCAGAAGCTCCTACCTCCGATGTTCCACCTACAACATCTGCAACAACTCCCGAACCATATTTCGATTCCAATCCCAA